>JAPYZK010004301.1:0-16105 GCA_030522785.1 Platygaster equestris
ACGGAAATACTAGAATGATCGATAATCAACACTCGATTAAATCTCGATAACTGTAAGTATCGATTTTGCATCACCTGTCAAAAAAGGTAAACCTAACCTTAAAACAGTTCGAGGGCTGTTATTGCGCACTCACTTAACAGGCTCGAAAATCGATGATTCAATAAAGGAATTGTGAAAAATAGCGTGCATTACTCGAGCTTCAGTCAACAAATGCAACTCTCGGGTGAGTGCATCCCTCGCTACGCTCGGGAAGCAAACTTAACCCTCGGTTGCATTTGTTGACTTTCAGCCCTCGTTATGCAAATAGCTATTATCCAATGATATGTTTTACAATTTTCCATGAAAATTTCCACGAATAAATTCATCTGGTGATGTGGAAATTTTCGGAACATTCTCAATATAAAATCAGATTTATTAAATAAAAAATTTATACACATCACGTGGTATTCTCAAGTATAAAATATTCCATACTAATAATGCATTTTTCTAATTGTTGAAGTAACTTTACGAAAAAATGGAAAACAAAATAGAACCTCGGAAAATTTTTCGGAATTTTTCCACAATTCTGAGTAATTTGTTACGGTTTGCAAAATTGGCAGATTTTTTGCGTCAAAATTGGCGCTTTGATCAACAATATTTTTGAGCCCACGGCATAATAATTTTCCAACGAATGTGAAGTTTCCAAGAGTTTTAAAATCACACTTGTTAAAAAATTATTGTTCCACTAGTTGCGGAATGCGCTCTCGAGTGCCGATCCCTATAAATATCTGACGTGCTGATAATGACTGATCCTTCGAAATAGCAGCGTTCGCGAAGCATTTCCTTACTCGTGGCGAGCCGTTATTTATCGTTGCACATATCGGGCTCTAACGAGTTCGTTAATTTTGGAATTGATTGTTTGCATAAACTCGCGATCAATCACGCGTTCCCGCAAAGTTGGAGAGCGGAAAATGAATATTCTTCCGTGTGAGAAAATGAGGATTCGCGCTGTGATTTACGTGCACGAAATTTCGCGAGAAATCGGATCCATTATTTATTTTGTTCCAAGCTCAGGAAAAGAAAGTTCTGATGTACTTGAGAACTAAATTTCTTGCAAATATCTGTTTAGGTTTTCATCACGCAGAAAGTCACAAAAACTGCTGAAAATCGGCTAAAAATGAAGTACATACATAACTGGCTTTACCTCGTTCGATTGATAATCATCGATCATTTTACACATATTTTAAGAACGGATCTTCCTCACGAGAAACCTGGCAGATTTCCCGTAATTACCTCGGTCAATTCCACTTTTGCAATGCTAGAAATCAGCGGAAATTAAGTTTTTATTGCCAGTTTTCTCGGTGAAGCTGCACAGAGAGAAATTTCTAGTGATCAAAACCAGAAAGCACGTTGTTGAAACGGTGTTCAAGAAAATTTCAAGTTATTCAGAAATATTTCAACTGTTGATAATATAAAATTATTGGCAATACAAATATACGAATATTTATAAACATAAGCAATCAAAATTTTGTTCGGTTGAACGAATAATTCCTGACGAGGGCACAAATTTGATGCCGAAGAAAAAACTTTGAAAATAAATTTCGAAATTGATTGAATCCATCAGATTATCCTTTCTTGGCTCCAAGTCACAAATTCGAGTAATGAAATTCCAAAATATACGAGTTAGTCTACAAAATTGACTCATTATTACCAGTCCGAATAAATTGAATTTAGTGGCTTTTCCCAAGAGGGAATTTACATACAGATTCTGCAGTAAAACTCTTGAAAATCGACTGTTTTATTAGTCATTAATAAAACATGAATCATTGATTCGAATAGAGGAAGTTTCACTGATTTGATACGAGAGTTTCACAGCAAAAATTGCCCGGTCGTTTTCTGGCATGAACGAGTCAATCCTTTCGATCGTACCATCACGCGATGTCGATTTGCATGAACAGAAATCGAGACGGTTACGTCGGTTTGTCCAAATTAATAATGAACTTTGATCGACGTGGGAAAATATGTGATCCGTATCATTCATATCATTCAAGGTTTTCACGAGACACGCGGGTTTCACCATCGTTAATGCCACGAATTTTCGACCAATTGTGTTCAATTTTTTAAATTAGTTCGAAGAAATCGATGATAAAGAAAAATGGAATATGGTGTAATTTTCCAACCATTTTCAATGGAAATCGTTATTTTCTGCTATAAATTATGGATTTTCATTAATTATGAACTAGTTATATTTTCTTTACAGATTTGGCAAATTTCTGATGGATAAAAACGATTAAGATAAAAATCCATGCGATTTTGCATAGTGTCTTTGAAGCATCTAATATTTTTTCATATATTTTCATACCTATGTAAATTATTGAGTTTCCAGGTTTTTTAATCTTTCAAAAAACCTGAAAAAAAATTTTTTCCAAGTCTGAATCAGGCAGAAGAGGAATACATTCCGCCACATAATTTAAAATAAATTATAATTTGTTTAGAAAAATGAATTTTTTAGCAAGATAAATAATCGATATTTGCATTGCCTTGATCATAGTGGAAAACTCGATATTAAAAAACAAATTTATCCTGCAGGATCGCGTGGCATTTGATGGACGAAAAAATTCGTCGAGTTAAATTATTCCTGCAATTATGATGTCAGGTTTTCACGAGTAGATGGTAATTTGAATAGACGAGGGTTCAGGAATGTCTTGTTTGCGATGAGAAATTTTTCTTTTTCAAAGCACCTTTTGAAGTGCGTGGATAAACAATGGAAATAGTTAGAAAATAACGGCGCATCTGGCGCCTTTCACACTTTTCGCATCCTTGACACAGTGCGAGCGTCAGAGGTCAAAAATACGACACTCGCGACTGAACTCGAGCGGAAAAATGTTTGTTTAAAAATTCAGTGAATGTATGATGGAAAGGTCTCTTCATGAAAAAATTTTTGGAATTTCAAAAATTTTGACATTTTTGGAATTGAAAGAAATTAGGACAGTAAAATAAGTAAAAAATGATTATCAGTAAAAAAAAAAAAAAAAAAAAATCACGTATAAAACCAAAATATATGAAAATTTTAGTCTCGGAAAATGAATTCTGAGATTTGGAAAATTGTTGAAGAGTTAAAAAAATACATATTCTTGAAAAGCTCCGAATAGGATAAATATTCTTCTTGAAAAATGTATTAAAATATGGGAATAACACGAAAATATCTAAAAAATAATCATTTCTACTGAAAATTTAATTCGTACATTACTTTCGAAAATTTCTCATAACTTTTAAAAAATTCGAGGAATTTAAAAAAAAATGTTTGGGAGTCATGATTCCCAAGTTAGGAGTCACGATTCCCAGCGATGTCAAACTTTAAAAATGTCAAAACTTAATTACCTGTAATCTTTGAAATTCTCAAATGCTTTAAAGTTCTTGGACATTTTCGAAAACTTCGAAATTCCAACATTTTTAAAACTCGCGAAATTTCTGAAACTTTGAGAACTTCAATACTTCATAATTCCTCAAAAATTCACAACTCTATTAAATTCCGAAATTTCCAAAGCTTTGAAAGTTACAAAATTTTCAAAATTCCAAAACTTTACAACTTCGAAACTTCAAAATCCTGGAATGTCAAAAATTTGCAAATTTCTTTGCTTAAGAACTTCAAAATACTTGAAAGTATGCGAAGTTCCCAGAACTTTAAAAATGTCGAAACTTGATAATTTTTCATCTTTAAAATTCTTCAAAACTTCCAAGTTCTTGGAAATTCTCGAAAACTTAAAAATTCCGACATTTGAAAAACGTCTCAAATTTCAAAAATTCCAAGCTACAGAACTTCAAAATAATAATTTCTAATAATTCCAAAGTTTTTGAACATTATCAAAAAATTCAAAATCCCAACATTTCAAAAACTTGTAAAATTTCTGAAACTTCCAAAACTGCAGAACTTCCTCATTCTTCGGAAATTCAAAATTCTAAGCTTTATAACTTCAAAATATTCGAGCACTTCGGAACTTGCGAAATTTCCAGAACTTGATAATTTTCAATCTTGAATATACTAAAATTTCAAAGTTTTTGAACATTCTCAAAAAATTGGAAATTCCAACATTTCAAAAACTTGTAAAATTTCCGAAACTTCCAAAACTGCAGAACTTCCTCGTTCTTCGAAAATTGAAAATTCCAAAGCTTTATAAGTTCCAAAGCCTTATTATTTCGAAATTTCAGTCTCCCAGAGTGAATCGCCCCTCGAAAACCCCCATAAAAATTAATAAAATCACACCATAATTGGCTCCTAAGAATAGGTACTCTATTTTTCCATAGGGCTTTCTTCACGTCGCTCTGCGTCGGACGCAACATACTCTCCAGAATATAAAGCGGCCTAAAATACTTCGAGCAACATAGGACGACTAAAAAAAAGGTCGCGATTTCCTTATCAACGCATCCATTAATTATTCAATCTTCGCAAACGCGGAAAAATGAAAATTCCCTTGTGCCCAAATTTCTGTTGCGCCCATGAATGGATCCACGGTTATTGTAAGTGTACCTTAATCCAATAAAAATAAAAGCAAAGCAAAATGTCGAGCGCGTTTGATTTCGCGGGATAATTGTTTCGCTCTAGAATCGGTATCAAAGGTGAGGCGTGACGTCATAAGTGAATGGCTGCCACACTTTTGTGCACCTGATGAGTAATTTCACGGCACAATGAATGGGACTAACACGGCTTTTGCAGGAAAATGACTCTTCCGTTCGACCTGCCACGGGAATTCGTTAACGGCGTTATATTTTATTCTTACAAAATAAAAAAGTTACCAAATTTGTTGAATCATTAGATTATTAGTTGATGGCTGCAAATTATACCGAATAAGGATTTGGGATTTTTCTTTCGCAATTTCAAAGGCCAAAAATATATTTTCTCATGAAAAAAAATTTTTTTTTCATTTTTTCGCATAATTTCGGCCTTGGAAAGTAAACGAAAAATATAAGAACTTAATTTTTTGGATTTGTATTTAACACTGTTATTAAAACGAACAAAAAATTAAGCTGCAAAATTAAGAAAAAATTTTTATCTACGAGTGTTTGTTTTAAACTCATACGAATTTTTGAAAATTTTCAGAATTCCGCAGAATTTTTCACGATGGGATAATGAATTATATTTTTCTTCGAATTATCATAACAATTTTTGATTGCGAAAATTTAATATACCTTTATTTCTTATTGTATGTTGAGTTTTAATTTCATGTAGAATTATGTAAATGGGCACGTATGAAAATCGCCTTTCATTTCAAAATAGTCGTCCTTTCGATGACACAATTTTTTTCGAGCCCACGAACTTGCATGATTCTATGAATAAAATTAGTACTTGTTAAATGACAAAGGATGTGATGAAATGTCATTATCATGATGCTTGAGAGATTTTTTACAGTAAAAAAGCGAAAAGTAGCTAGATTTAAAAAAACTTTGGCCATCCACCATTCATCTAAGGTTTTACAAATTAATCTTGAGGTATTTAAAGCTGCAAAAGTTGACAAAATTTTTTTTTAATTCCCAAGTTATCCAGATTTTGACAAAACTAAATGAAATATTTGACGATTTCTGACAATTTTGAAAAAATTTTACGAGTTCTATTTTTGAAATAAAATTTTACCAAGCCAGGAGCGTATGCAAGGAATTGTTGGGGTCTAAACACCCCCCCCCCCCCCAAAAAAACAACACCAAAAATTCAGAACCTACAAAATTCAAAATAAAAAATTGTACAGATCGAAAAAATAGAAAATTTCAACTTTCAAAGTATCCTATAATAGAATAGGATACTATCTATATATAGTATCCTAGAATAGTTAACTATTCGAAATTTAAAAAATTAAAATTATTATTCAACGAGTTATTAACTGCGAAATTGAAATATTTAAATAATGAGATATAAATATGTCCTGTATCAATCAATCATTGAATTTTTCTTTATTCATAACGAAATTAAATCATCAATTCATTTTCATTCCTGTCCGTAAAAAACGTTGTGCTTTCTTCTAATCATTTTAAACATTTTTTTTTCTATAATTCTCGACAAAGTGACAGTTTTCTCCACTATTTTGCGTGTAAAAAGTGACTTTACACACGAAACAGTTGAAAAAACTGCCATTCTTCTCAAATTACAAAAAAACATTCATTTCCTAATAATACTATAATATTAACCCGAAATTTCAAGCAGAGCTGAAGCCCCTCCAAACCCCCCCCCCCCCCCTGGCTACGTGCCTGTTCAAAGAACGAAAATGCATAATTTCACGAATAAAAGCGCATTAATCAATCTAAAAAACAGGGCAAAAATATGAATTTAAAGTCGCGTGCAACTTAAGTAGATCAACGTGATCAAGAATGCTGAAAGCAACCTTAGCATAGAATAAGAAAACCTCGTACATATATAATTTCGTATCAATTTTACTACCGCGACTGGGCCGTTTCAGGCAATTTTCAGGTACGTTTCAGGCACGTTTCAGGCACATCGAAATTCACCCTTTCGCTTTATCGCGAAAGATTTTACTCTCGTCGCTCGAGCCCGAGTAATAAAAGAATTCGAGATATTTTCACCGCGCTAATTTGCCGAGCTTGTAAACATCGACAAGTTTTATTTTCTTTGCGCGTGTCGTTGCCTCGAAAATAGTTTCAGCGAATTCAACCGAGCGAAAGAGCGGAATTTTTCTTCCACACGGTGCTTTACATCGCAAGATGACGTTTTATTGGATCAAATAAGTTATGGTTATAATCAGTTTTCTCATTATGGAGATTTACTAGCTATTGGATATCTAAGAGATTTTATCGGAGTATGATCAGATTTTATCGAGAGTAGGCGATTTTTTATTCTTGATAATATAAGGTGATAACGGAAATAATAACCCTCGTAACTCTGAACCGTATAAGATTTTTCCTCATAAGGTTCTTCATTCCTTACGAGGCACTTATACAAACCTTATAAGTTTCCTAAAAGAAGATGACGTCACTGTATAACTTCTTAAGAAACTTATAAGGTTTGTTTAAAGTGCCTTATAAAAAATCAAGAGCGTTATAAGGAGTTTGTAGATTCTGATACGATTTTTGGGAAATATTATTAATATTTATTTATATAAATCAATACTAATCATGTATTTGTAACTTAAAGAAATATCAATATTAATTTAATCCAAATAAATATCATTTTGGCTCTTAATTTGGGTGAAAAATATGATATTTATAGTACATATTTTACAGATGATCTAAATTTCGTAAATAATTTTCAATTTTGAATGTTCGGATTTGAATTAACTCGCGTTTCGACTGACAAAAATGATAAACGAAGATCATTTTACATTATGAATAACTTAAAAGGATTACGATATTTATGAATCGTAAATATAATAAGTATTGAATAAATTTTTGAATTATTTTCAATAATTCAAGAATCAGAATTTCATTTCAAATTATGATTCCTTACGAATCAACATAATTTAAAATGAAATTCTGAAAAATTTATGTCTATCATTTTCCAAATTATTAAATTCGTGAATTCGAATTTCAAGTTCATATAGTACATTTTAAGACTCCCTGATTTTACTATTGGCTTAATTTTTTTAACCAAAATCAAAATTTAAAAAAATTAAAAACGCATGAATTCCATTTCTAAAATTTTCACGTTCAAAGTTGTTGGAATTCGTCTTTAAATATTGCGAAATGGCGTAAATCTGGAAACATGGAATTTGATGTTTCAAAATGTTGAAACTTTCAAATTTCAACATGGAATTTCGAAAAAAATTGCCAATAAATTCAAAGATTAGAAATATTTCAAGTTTGATTACTTACGAAGTCAGATTATTTGAAATGGAATTCTGATACATTTTTGTAAATTGTATTCCAAATTTCTGAATTGTTGAATTTTCGAATGACAAATTCATCAACATTTTTGAAGTTCGTTGATTCCACAACTGAATAATTTTTTAATTAAAAATCAAACTTTTTAAATAATAGAAACGCATGGAAAGTCTAAAATTGCTGGAATTTGTCGTCGAATATTACGAAATTGAGTAAATCCGGAAAAATGGACTTTGATGTTTCAAACTTTTGAAACTTCCGAACCACAGCATTGAATTTCCACAAAAATTGTTTATAAATTCGAAGATTATAAATATTTTGAGTTTGATTACTTACGAAGTCAGATTATTCAAAATGGAATTCCGATACATTTTCGTAAATCGTATTCCAAATAGCTAAATTGTTTAATTTTCGAATGAACAGATTGAAAATTGTCTCAGTTAATAAAGAACCATTGATTTTGCATAATCTCTTCAATAACATTTTTCGCGAATTACTAAATTCATGAATGTTAGTTGTTACTTGCTAAAATTCAAGGAAAAAATGACTAAAATTGACATTGATATATAATAACAAACTTTCTTTAACGAACTACAACAATTAATTACATAAACTATTTATAACTGTCAATAATTTTGATTATGGACACTTGTCTTAAGAAACATGTTGGTGAATTCTCAAAATTATTCTCGACATTTTTTCGCGTGAGAATAAATTCACCCAATTTTATCGAACATCCTGCAAATCAAGATCAAGTGGAAATTTCACTCAAAACGAGTGAAATTTCGTAGGTTTCAAATTTTTGAATTATGTATCAAAAAGTTGAAAATCCAAATTAAAAAAAAAAGACACGTAAAAAATTGAAAGTAAGATGGCAAAAATTCACGAATGTTGAAACAATAAACGAAATACACTCAAATACTGAATTTAGGATTTGCCATTGAACAATTTTCCGTTCAATTTTAGATTATGCATTAAAAGCTTGAAAATCTAAATTTAAAAAAAGCGAGACTCCAAAAATTGAAAATGAGATGGTAAAAAGTCATAAATGTTGAAACAATAAACGAAATACATTCAAATACTGAATTTAGAATTTGCCATTGAACAATTTTCCGTTTAATTTTAAATTATGCATCAAAAGGTTGAAAATGCAAATTAAAAAAAAACGACACGTAAAAAATGGAAAATAAGATGGCAAAAAATCACAAATATTGAAACAATAAACAAAATACATTCAAACACTGGATGTAAAATTCGCCATTCAATTTACCAATTTCCTTTTCCCGCCCGAATATTGTTTACCAGATACGAAATAAAAAAACCAACACCTGCATAAAAATATCCCATAAACAGCATAAATCAAGCCCGCTCAATATTTGTTTACCAATCATCAACGGTCTCCAAGCAAATTTACAAAAACCCACACCATGCAAAATGAGTTCTCCCCCGCCCTGTAAAAAATTCGCAATTTTTCTACAAAAAAGAATATAACATAAATTTCTCACCCAATAAAATAACCCGTAATTAACGTTGTTCTCGATAAGAATTACCCAGCCGGAAAAATCAATCCGGATTCCCCGAAATACGCAAACCCGCGTTTTCTCAATTTCGTCGATTTTCAAATTCTATGGAACGTTGTCAACATTCACCGTAAACAACACAATGTCAACACAGCAAATAATGTTAAACAGCAAATTATGGTAACATTGGCAGATAATTGTGGGAAAATTGAAAAATGCACAACTTACTTGAATGTGACTTTGTCGAGGGGCGCGAGGGGGGTGGAAAAGAGGTATATATCCAGTGGCGGGCGAGGACGTGATGCGGCGAACGCGAGCGAGCGCGAAAGTACGGTATTTGTGAATGGCGGAAATGTCGCGCGTTGCGGTAATTTCGATAATGCGCGATTTCACTCGATCGCGAGCACCCCGCGACGCGTTCGCGGGAGATTTCAATCGAAATTGCTCGGAACCACGATCACCATCCACCACCATTGCGAACGACGCGAACTGCTGTCGCGGACTGTCGCTATCTCTCTCTTTCTTTCGGCTTCTCTCGTTTTCTCTTTTTTTTCGCGGTGAGGGTGGCGCTGCGGGCGGGGAAATGTGGAAGTAGAGAATTACGGGAGGGTAAATATGGGGTAAATCGATCGAATTTTTGGGACATCAATGAATTGTTAATCATTTCTGTAATAGGGTTCAATTTTATATTTTCAATAGATAATTTTATTTTCAGAGTCATTAATTTTTTCAGCCTACATATATTAGATGAAATTTTCTTTTTCGGGTCTTGAATTAAAATCCTGTTGGGTCACGAGCAATGATATAAGACTGCATATTATTGACTAAGATTGAAATTTCGGAATTTTTGAGCATTTTCACAACTTTTAAAAATTTATAAAATTGTGGAAAATTGTAAGTTTTTGAAAATTTCTAGAAATTCTGTTATTTTTGATGAATTGCTGAAATTTTTCAAATTTTGTTGAATTTTTGGAAATTTTCGAAATTTTCCAAAACTTCCAACATTGTTGGACATTTTTGAAAATTATTCAACTTTTGGAAATCGTTGGAATTTTTTCCAAAGTCTTGAAAATGGTTAAAATTTTTTCAAATTTTCCAAATTCTTGAGAATGTTTAATACTTCCAGAATTTTTTAAGTTCTCAAAAATTTTTGTAAATTATGTAATTTTTGGAAAGTGTTGGCATTTTTCTAATTTTATGGAATTTTTGAAAATTTCGGAACTGTTCAAAATTTCCTAAATGTATGTTCCAGTTTTCGGTAATATTTAGAAATTATGTTATTCTCAAAAACTCCTGATATTTCTGAAAACATGCGGATTTCGTGAAAATTTTTAAAATTCTTTAAAATCTTCGAAATTTTCGAAAATTTTCGGAATTTTCGTACAATATTGTTGAAAATTGTTAAAGTTTCTTTAAAATTCCTAAATTTACTCAACAATTTTTCATACGAAACTCGTGCACACCCTGCAAAAATTTAACTGCGCTTTATTTTCTTTTTGACGCTTATCAACCGACTGATAAGCGCTACTGAGAATAATTGAACATATCCATAGATTTTGTTACTTATAAACTTCCAATCCTAAAATTTCACAACCACATTTTTTCTAGTTACATTAATGTAATGCAAATTTAAAAATTATTTCTTTTTTGTATAAAAGTTCGGCGAAAAAAATTATACTCACGCACTTTAAACTAATAAGCAAAAAAGTACGCAAAGACCAATTTTTCATCTTTGAATCAATGTTTATTTATATCTCCGTAAAATGTTCCATTTTTGAAAACAAAAATGTTTTGAAAATATCGTTCATAAAAAAGTATCCAACATATAAATTTGTTGAATCACTTGCTAACAATAATTAAACATAAACAAATATAATTCCATCGCCGTACTGAATTTTACCCCAATTTGTTCTTTTTTCCCCGAAAATGAGTAAAAAAAGTGAATATATGAGGAAAACAGTTGATGCTTCTGAATTTTTGGCTAATTAAAATTTCCGAAAATTTCCCAGATTTGTTAGCCGTCATTTTTTCTCGCTTTCTTTAGTTTTCTGCAACAAAAAAAACCCAATTCCAATTTAAAAATGTATCAGTCACATGGTTTGTGGACATTATCTTGCTAAAAACCAAAAATTCCACTAAAAAATGGAACAGAAGCTATGTTAACAGGGAAAATGTCTATAAAAGTAATTTCATTAAATGACATTAAACATACGGTTCTTCATTATGCGAGTCCTCTGCCCGCCCGAAAAACTGTGGAGCAGTGGCTTCAAGAAAAAATATTCGACCTTCCATATTTTCAAGTCGTTCGTAAATATTTTCTGGCACGGGTTTTTTTATCCCAAGCGAAGCTTCCGCATCCGAAAGCCTTTCCTCTAAAGCTGAGGTGAGAAAATTGTTGCCATTTTCAGACGCTGAACTCTCTACAACAATAAAAATTTCCAACAATTAAATAATTCCTATCGAAAAATCATATCCCACGACTTTGAAAAATAATACTAGTTCAATAAATGATCGTCCGGCTCCAGGATTGAAAATTTCTAGACTTCAACTCGTGTATATTATGTATTACTTTTACTTTTTTTTATGTATTATATTTTTATTTATATTATATATTTATTATTATATTTATATCATTATATTATATTATATGATTATTATATTTTGTATTTATTACTTTTTTTTTATGTATTACTTTTACCTTTTTGTCTCGTATTGCTCAAGTCCTCATTCTTGCAAACTAACTGTAAGAAAAATTTTCATTTCAATTCTTTATTATTTGATGAGAATATTTTTTGATTTGTCATGTGAAATTACCATAAATGGCTCGTACTCGGAAGGGTTTCCTTGGATGCGCACGATTTGGTTTTCTATATTTCGGAGTCTTCGGTAAATGTCCACGGGCACTGGTTTCATAACTTCAGACATGCCTTGATCGACTAAATTTTTTGATCTAGAAGTGAAGCGATTTAATTTGTAGAGCAGACTAATGTCCATTTTTCCGGGACCACGTGGATTCGACACTGAAATGACAAAAATGTTCAAAAATCACAATTCCGTTTTCAAAACTGCAAACGTGAAAATTAAATTTAATTAGAAAAACAACAAAATTTTTGAATCACACTCATTAATATTAAATCAATCTGCGACTAAAATATGATTGTACAACATTTCAACGTTGACAATTTTATGGTTTAGATTAGCAGCTCGAAAATAGCAAAAAATTTTCAAGTTACAAACTCACTCATTTTTCTCATTTGTCGCGATTTTCTTTCTGTCCCATCATGATTCAACTGTAGAAAAAAAGTTCTTATTTTTTATATATATTACGTATTTAAGTAAGAAACTTGTAATTTTTATGAAATTACCGCGTATTCAGGGGAAGCCCCTTCGAAAAACAAAATTGTATCTTCAATGTTTTTCAATCGCCGGTGAACATTTTTCGCTGTCTGTTTCTTTATTCCAAGCGATGTCTCGATGTCTGAAAGTCTTTCGTCTAATGCTGACGAAAGAAAATTTTCAGCATCTTGATGTTCTGGAAAGTTTAATACCGAACCCACTGAAAACAAAATTTTTTGAAAACTTAATAATGAATTCAGCAGTTTGTTCATCACATTGTCAATAATTATTTGTGAATTTGAAAATTTTTTCTAATCTCAATTCACATTCGAGATTCATACTTTTAGAATGACGCTTCAAATCCTTCCGATATTCAAAAACTGAGTTGGCTCGTGCACAAGAATATTCTTCTTCACCCAAGCCCCTAAAAAAATGGTATAAATGAGCGTTAATGTGGAAGATATTTTCTATTTCAATAGCATAATGTGATTTGAAAAACGTTGCGAAATGTGTGAATACATTTGTAATAATTATAATTATAACCAAATTTTGTATCATTACAACAATCGAATTTACTGATTTTTGATACCAATTCTTCTCTCAACAGTTTCTTGACCATGTAAATTTATAAACCCTAAAATTCATGTCTTTTTACAACAAAAATTTCGAACTAATATACACAGAATTAAAAATGTGTTCAACCTGTCATGCAAATGGTCAACATTTTCTTTTTTTCTTCGCAGATGCTGATATTCAAGACAAGCTCTAATTCTTCGGTTCATTTCCTCTGTGCTAACTTTGATGAGCATCATTTCAGGATCGACTGCAGAATTTTTTTTGTCTTCGTCTTCATTTTCTTTTTCCACAGTCCTGTTCTGTTTGATACTTCCGCCATATATAGCAGAGTCTATGAAAAATAAAAATTTTATATCAAGTAAAAAATTATCTACGCCAGTTCCATTAATGTTACCTGTTTGTCTCATACTACTTTGGCTATATCTTACTGCATTTTCTTGGCCATGATTATAGTTTATCTGAAAAAAGTACACTTTCAATTTTAATTGTTTTTCATCAATTTTTTGAATGTCTCTTCAATTACCATGAATGGTTTGTACAGAGGGGAAATTCCATGGAGGAACGAAATTCGATTTTCGTTTTTTTTCAAGCTCGTGTATACATATGCTGGCACTGCTTTGATTATTTCAGTCAAACCTTTGTCAACCGCATTTTTCAATCTGGCAGCACTAGAGGGATGTAATTTGTAGATTTGTGCCATGCCCATTGTTTGTGGACCATACTGGTTCGTTACAGAAGTAACTGGAATGTTTAAAAATAAAATAGAAAAATGACGATTTTACATTAGATTTCGATTGTTCTGGATGTCTTCAATAATTCTAAAATTTTCGTTATTGTCTGGATATAAAAGATTCGTGTATAAGAATTATTAAAAATCTTATAGAGTTTTCAACCAATATAAAATATATCAGTAATTTTACATATTTCAAAATATACTTAATGAACTAATAAAAATTCCATTCTGAAAATATGAAGTTCAAATTGAATAATTTCATGTCTCGTCAGTTGTATTAAATCATCATTTCAGATACAGCCAAAAGTTATCCATTAAAATTTTAGATGTATACCTTTGAAATGACACTTTGAATCTTTCCGGCGTTGCAAAACCGCGTCAACTCTGGCGCATGAATGTTCATTATATTTTGTCGAGTCTCTGAAAAAATAAAGAATTAAAAGAAAACTGAAGCCATTGAACATTTTGTCATATAAAAAACACAGTGCAAAGATATTCTCTAATAAGACAAAACATTCCCAGTTATACATTTATTGATATATAACATTTGTATATGTGATTTTTGAGAAGTTTGACTCATTTCACTAATGCAAAAAATGTTCTTGAGAACACCATACACTGAGAAAAATGTTTGCCAATTTCGTTACGTTTAAATGAATTTTCAGTTGGACTGGTTATGACTGAAATTCTCAGTTCGGCTGATGGATATTTCAATTTCTCTTACTGAATGAAAAAGTTGGAGCCGATTAGTGACTATTTTATTTATTGCCTCTATAATAAATTTCAATTAGAACAAGTGTCGGTTTCAGTCAACACAACTGAAAAATTTCAGTCATAAGACCCTTTCAACTGAGTTTTTCAGTTGGGCCGGTTCCAACTCAGATTTTCAGTTAGACTGATTGAATTTTTCAGTGGTAACGTGTTGCCAACGGAATTTTTCAGTTGGAACCAACGAAAATTTCAGTTGCTTCAACTTTTATCGTTTTCTAACTGAAAAAATGAAGTTGTACTGACTGATACGATTTTTCTCAGTATAGGATTTATTGATTCATATAAACAAATTTATCAAAATGTTCATTAGATAGAAAGTTCATTAGATAGGTAGAAAATTAATTGAGACTCAAAATTAAAAATTTATTTCCACTGTCGCACAGCAGAATTATTGTTTAACAAATACCTATCACAAAATTCTCGGATATTTTGTACATTGCTTCGTTCACGCCTTTCAGTCAAGGATTCTTGACTTTTGTTGTCCCCGTCCAGAAGAGTGTCCTTGTATTTGCCCAACATAGGATCCCCAGGACCTTTGGGATTGCCTTTTTGTTCTTCCATCGGCATGATTTTCTCAATATTTTACACTCGTAGAACTGTCTACATAAAAAGTAACGACATTTTACAGTAATATGAAGTTAAAAGTTGGAAGAAAGGAAAAAATGAGATCACAAAAAGCGATTAAAATGTGTATTTGAAGTATCTGACAATATAGTCAACAATTGGTGTTATTGGTTTTTTAACTTCAAGTAACGAAGAGTGTGAAATTTAAATTGCTAAATTTCCTAACCTACCCTATTTTCACCGCTCTTCGAAGATGCTGTGGACTAGCCTCAATTTTACGCTTTCGAATGTTTTCCTTGGTTTCTTGATTGAGAATGATCCCGAAAATGAGTTGAAATTGAATAGGAAACTGTGAGTACTGACAAGTACTGAGAGAAAACCGATATTATAATGCGAGTATAACATAGAATCCAGTAAATAAACTCGTAAACAACAACAAACACGACCAAACACGACAAACACCAAAAATGACCAAACACAGTTGTTTGTTTACATCTGTCACTTTGTCACCCACGATGTCGAGTGCGTGTCAAGTGAAAAATTGCAAAAATTAGTGGCGAAAAAGTCGATCTAATATTTTTGATTCATTAAGGACGCATTTTTTTTTGGAGAGACGTGGTTTTTGAATAAAAATTTTCATTTGCATGTTTCATAACATTTGAATTGGAGGCGGGATCAAATTAAGATGGCGTCGGCTGGCCCATGTGCGCGAACTGAACGAAAATGCGTCCGCCTAGGCGGCCTAAAGAACATACCTTGTCTACTTGCATCACTTGCATACATATATATTGCACTGGCCAGC
>JAPYZK010004303.1:0-13538 GCA_030522785.1 Platygaster equestris
GTACTCTTAAGTACTATTAACTCAATTGGTCGAGATTTGAATCCTAAAGAGGAAAAGGAGCTAAAACTCATGTGCGGCGCCATTTTGTATGCTCACTTCAAGCGTGTAATTCCTTTAAGATTTGAATTTGAATTTTTGCTTGTAAAATTTAAAAAAGATCATCGATACGATTTCCGTAATGCAAAGTCGCTCCAGTGTTTCAATTGAAATATTTGGCTGAAAAATTTTTATTTTGTTATCATAGTTTCTCTTGATTTTTTGTTATAATTATAATAAATCTGAATTGATGATTATATGGCGAATCAATGAATTATAATTCGAAGTTTTTGAGAGACTTTTTGCGAAATTTCCGAATTCCGAAACACTCTAGAGCTTCGTGAGTTTATGAAACTGCCAATTTGCAAAATCTGGAGAAATGCAAAATTTTCAAAATCGCTAAAACTTCGATACATCCGAAATTTACGAAGCTACGAAACTTCGGAATCATTCAAAATTTTGTAAACTCGAAAATTTGAACATAATTGAAACTTCATTATTCTTCGAAACACAAAAATCACAGTAAGTACTTTAAAAATTATTGAAGCTTCGAAACCTCTAGAACTTTTAAATATTGAAAATATACGACTTCCGAACTTCTAAATCACAAAACTTCGAAGTCTGAAGATTTTAAAAATTCTAAGAACTCATAAAACCTTGCGGAAATTCCGACTTCTGAATACTTTAGAACTTCATAAATCTATTAAAGTGTCTATTCTCAAAATATATTGAACTGAAAAATTTCCAATATCTCTAAGACTTCGATACATCCGAAATTTTCGAAGCTCAAAGCTACAAAAATTCGAAATTCTTCAAAAGTGTAAAAACACGAAACCTTTAACATTTCGGAAACACCATAATTGTTGAAAACTCAAAAATACTTTCCAAGTTATCAAAAACTTCGAAACTTCCAGAACTTGCGAATTCCAAAACTTAACGACTTCTAAACTTCTAAATTACGAATCTTCAAAGTCTGAAAAATTCAAAAATCTCAAGAACCCAAAATCTCGCAAATTTTCCAGATTCCGAACACTTCGGAACTTCTGTTGAACTTCAAAATTCCGAAATTTCGTAAATAATTTCACTTAATGTTGTATATAAAAGAAAATTCCCTTACCCGATCAAAATCTTGGCTGGTGTTCGTAAAATTAAAAAAAAGTTTCAATAGTTACGATGTATTATAAAATAGAAATTTTCAAACATACGTAAATCCAAGAATTGAGATTCTCAAACTCGTTTTCGAAAATCCAAAAATTGAAAAATAACGCCAGACTAATCAAATGACGTAATCCTCAATAATAATAAAGATCGAATTTTCTCGAAAAAGCCATGACAATCGATTTTTGTAATGATCATCATAATAATGTGGAAAATTGCATGCATTCTCTAATTTCTGGCATCAACTTCATCAAATTCGCGTACAATTCGCATACACGAAAATTTTCCCATTCTCCAAAGATCATCGTAAAAATGTTCTATGCAAATTCTCGATTACTCTCTCATATTTTTATATTCTTCTGAGACATCTACGGAAATTTCCGGAACATTTTCCAAACTGCTGAAGAATCGACACTGATTCCAAAGAAATAATGTATATTCATCCAGATTTTCTCAATTTTTCGAAAAACTAGATTACGTATATCAATCTTGCATAAACGTACGTAGATTTCACATATGATTATAAGTTGGTATGTCGCAAATCACAATTGCTAATGCAGTGACTTTTCTTTCGCTAATAACACGGAATTTTGATGTCGGTGAAAGTGTTTGAAAACGAGAACAATGGAAAAAAGGCACAGCCTGGAAATTCTGCTTGTCTCCGAATCCCAGTTCTTTCACGGTGCATTTGAGACGTTCATGTATCAATTGTCACGAGAGCTCTGGAACAAACAGAAAAAGAAAGGAAAAGCATGCCTACGTAATAAAGACTAATCATCTCATAAAAGTGATGACTTGATACCGATATTTTCGAGAGTTTTTCAAAATGCTCAGAATTGCTGGCATGAGCAATTTCCCCGAATTTACATCACATTTGCGAATTCTAATACATTTTTAGGTACACATGAAATATTTTATTATCTGAAATCTAATTCATTTGGAGACAGTTTTGAGGTTTCATAAGTATTTCCGGATAATTTCAATAATGTACGAGAATTTTTTTTTTTTCAAACTTTCCAGATTCAAGATTATCCAATATTTTAACGGGTGACTCAAAATTCCTAAGAAAATCGTTGTGTTTGATTGTATCAGAAACTATGATTTTTTGTGCTTGCGAGGTGGGCGAATAATAACCGTTTGTGCCCTAGGGCGAAATGTTTGAAAAAATTCTAGGGTGGAAAATCACCGTTCGCGACCTATTGATCGAATTCGATCAATGCAGACTTCCGGAACTTCAAGGTTGAAGTTCATATCGGGAACATCAGGTTTGAACGTCAATTAGAAATTTACAAGTTTGAACTTCAATTCAGAAAAATAGTATATAAATATATAAAATTAGTCTAGATCCACTCACATTCACTTTAGATTCACCAAGATCCACTCAAAAATGCTCTAGATTCACCAAGATCCACTTTATATCCACCAAGATCAACCTTGAAATACTCTAGATCAACTCCAGATCCCCCAGAAACACGTAAAAATACTCTAGATTTAACAAGATCCACTCAAAAATACTCTAGATTACTCTAGATTCACCAAGAACTACCTAGATCCACCGAGATCTACTCAAAAAAGAGTCTAGATCCATCAAGACCACTGTAGAACTACTGAAATCCATTTTGGAATACTCTAGATCCACCAAGATGTACTTAAAATTACTCTTGACCCACCAAGATCCACTCAAAAATAGTCTATATCCACCAAGACCACTCTAGATCCACTAGAATCCTCTTTGAAATACTCTTGATCCATCAAGATCTACTTAAAAATACTCTAGATATACCAAGATCCACTCCAAATCCACAAAGATCCATTTGTAACACTGGCTTCCAGACACTGTCATCCGACACACTGGCTCCCTAACAGCATGAAATATTCTAGGAATATTATGAGAATATTATTTTTGGAGACAAAAAATGTTTCAAAAATATTCAGAAATATTTGTTTTAATTCGATAACAAATATTGATTTTATTGTAAAAAAATTTCCAACGAATGCTTGATTAAAAAAACCTTCATTCAACGCATTTCAGAAAATATTTTTGCATGTTTAAAAACGCTGGAGTATATAATCAAGAAATCAAAGTATTTTAAAACAATCCAGAAATATTTCTGTAATATCCCAGAAAATGTGCAAAAAATATTTTAGGAATATCACTTCGGTGAACTGAAAAAATATAGGAAAAATGTTCTGAGGTTATACGAAAAATATTTCAAAAATATCGTCGAGGAGTATTCTTATAATATTTCCAGCCCGGACATTGGGATATTCTATGGCACCTTTTACACTACTAGTGATGAAATATACTATTACGTCAAGTTTCAACATCACGTCCCAACTATAATATTCCGATGGTTTTTACGGTACTTATTGATGGTATCAATTCAGTACTTTCCACTAAATTTGAGTCATTTCTACTTAACTTCCTTCTTAGTGTTTGAAGATATAAAAAGCGACATCACTTGAACTTGAAAAACATCCGACAGAAATCCATAACATGGACCTATCCCAATTTTTTATTCTAACTGATTTCCCGCGGGTATAAAAATTGAGGAAGCTCCTTAAAGAGCTTCCTGTCTCATGTTTCTGAGCCCGCCGCAGTCAGTTGAAAAATAGTCCAAACCACAGTTTCGAAAGACATAATCCCTCGCCACGAGTACGCTCGACCAACCATGTAGGTGACATATTACACACGTGCACTCCAGCGGAGTTAACTCTATCCATTCATGCCATTGCCTAGACATGAAACGCGAAAAAAGAAAGGCAAGGCCTGGCATTGGCGCGACGGAGAAAGTGCTCCAGCGAGCGATGACGTCATATTGCGGTTCACCAGACAGATGATCAATCGCAGCATGCTCGATCGGCGAATGTAAAAGGATTTCGCTATACTTGATTATGTCACTGTTCTCCGGTGCTCTTAATTACCTCTGGATTTGATAGCCTTCTGATAAAAGAGCCGATCATAAATTAATTCCTCGGAAAATTTTAAAGATAATTTAAGTTCTAAGCTTAGTTATGGAGCTTTGTATATATCAAGCTTTGAAACTTCTAGTTAAAGCTTTAATTCGAAAACTTCGATTTTGAAACTTTTAGTTCAAAGTTAAAGTTGGGAAGTTCGAGTGAAAAATAGTATATTAACTTCCGAAACTTCAAGGTCAGAGTTTGAAGAGATAACTTCAAGTTTTAGCTTCAGTTTCGAAACTTACAGTTCAAACTTCAATTCGGAAACTGCAAGTTTGAATTTTGATTCCGCAACTTTGAGCTGGAAATAAACTTTCGGGACTTGAAGATTGAGCTTAAATTTGAAGACTTCGAGTTCGAACTCAACTTTGGGAATTTCGAGTTTGAACTTCAGTTTGGTAACTTCAATTTTAAAGTCCAATGCGACAAGTTCGAACGATAAATGAACTTTCGAAGCTTCAAGTTTGAACTTTAATTCAAAGGATTCAGGTTTGGACTCCAATTCGGAAGCTTCGGGATTCGATTTAAATTCCATCACTTTAAGCTAGACATTGACCTCTGGAACTTCGAGGTTGAGGTTTATATCAAGAACTTCGAGTTTGAACTTCGACAACGAAATTTCCAGTTCAGACTTCGATTCGGGAACTGCAAATTTGAGTTCCATTCCGCAATTTAAGAACTACGAAGTAACTTTTGAAATTCCAATTTTTAGCTTCAATTTGAAAACTTGAAGTTTGAATCAAAATTCGGGAACTTCAAGTTTAAACTTGCATTTGGAAACTTCAATTTTGAAGTTTAATGCAGCAAGTTCAAGCGATGAATGAACTTTCGGAACTTCAAGGTCTGAATCGTAAACTTTAAGTCTCAACTTCAATTCGGGTAGTTCGGTAGACATCAATTTCCAAAACTTCAAGTTCGAACTTCAAGTCCGAACCTTCCAATTAAAACTTCAATTTGGAAACTTCAAGTTTGAAAATCAATACCACAACTTTCAGCTGGAAATTAACTTTCGAAACTTCAATGTTGAGCTTCAATTTAGAAACTTCAAGGTTCAACTTCAATTTGGACACTTCAATTTTAAAGTTTAATGCGGCAAGTTCAAGCGATAAATGAACCTTCAAAACTTCAAGGTTGAAGTTTAAATTGGAAACCTAAAGTTTGAAATTCAATTCAGGAAATTAAAATGGAAACATCAATTCCGGGGACTCAAATTTGAACTTCAATTCGGAAACTTCGAGATTGAAAGTTGATTCCATAACGTTGAGCTAGACATTAAATTCCGGAACTTCGAGGTTAAAGTTTATATAAGAACTTCAAGTTCGAACTCGAATTCAGAAACTTCAAGTTTAAACTGAAATTCGGGAAGTTTGAACTCCAATTTGGACACTCAAATTTTAAAGTTCAATGCGGCAAGTTCAAGCGATATATAAACCTTTGAAACTTCAAGGTTGAAGTTTGAATCGGAAACTCTAAGTTTGAACTTGAATTCGGGAAATTCAGATTTGAATTTGAATTCAGGAACTTCAAGTTTTTGATTTAATTTCATAATTTTGAACTAGACATTAACTTCCAAAACTTCAAGGTTGAAACTGATATCAAGAACTCCAAGTTTGAACTTCGATTCCGAAAATTCCAGGTTAAACTTCAATTCAGAAACTGCAAGTTTGTAGTTGAATTCCGCAACTTAAAATAATAAACTTTAAATAATTAACTTTAAACTGTAATCTTCAAATTTGAATGCGAAACTTGAAGTTTCAGATGTTAATTTTAAAAAACAGAAATTTTATCATCATCAAAAACTCTCGTCATCATACTTACAACTGTTCCAGAATTTCCAAAAATTATCCCTAAAATTGATTCCATGACTCATCTTCAATCACAGCTCAATCTTCAGAAAACCAAGGACTTGTAACATTTTCGAAGAAACCTCATAATTTTCCAACCAGGTAAAGCGATGAGCAATAAAAATTCCCAATCATAAATTCAATCAAGTACAGAATTTCGGCAACGATTGCGCTCCGAGTCGGGGTCGAATTGAGTCTTAACGCGGAATTGAAATGGAGATGAAAAGATAAGCGGGCGGGATTAAAATGATATTCACGGACGGTCAGGCAAAGTTCCATTTAGATTTTTCTGGTGCGCAACAAGGCTTGCCTCCGGTTTCGTTTTGCATTTAACGTTTACTTTGCGGGCAATATATCTGGGGCGCGCGGACAGCCGGCACTGTGTGCGCCACAAAACACAATTTCACGAGGGGAAGATTTAGGTGATGCTGGCGAACTTTGGGCGAGTTGCGTTTTGGTAATGAGTCCACGGGGATTCGGAGTCGATCCACTCGATCGCCATCGCGGTTTATTTTTTTCAGGTCGATTATTCTCTGGTTTCAGTGGCGGATCCAGTGGAGGGGGGGGGGGTGGTTTAACGTCCCACCCCCCCACAGTTCAAAATTTACACTTTAATTCTGATAAAATTGGGAATTTTCAGTTCAGAACAGTGATAGGAACTTTATAACCAACGTTTCAAATATGAAGTTCGACTTTCAAATTTAAGTTGAAATTCCAAATTCGATGTTGTGATTGGAAGTTAACGATTCAAAGTTCAAATTCAAATTTTGAAGTTTGAGTTAGGTATTTAGAGTTTTCAATTGTATTCAGAAGCTAAAATTTGATGTTCAAAGTTTGGATTCGGAGTATGGAGTTAAACGTTTAAATTTGATATCTGACGTTCATTTTGGAAGCTTACAGTTTATATTCAAAGTTTGGAGTGTCGACTTCGAATGTTAAGTTTGGAGGTTGGGGTTAAAATTTAAAGTTTGGGGTTTACAATTTTAAGCTTATATTCCAGATTTAGAGTTCGAAGTTTGAGGTTTGAATTGGAAGTTAGGAGTTCCAAGTTTGAATGTAATGTTGTGATTCGAAGTTAACGATTCAAGGTTCAAATTCAAATTTTAAAGTTTGAAATAGGAATTCAGAGTTTTTAATTGTATTTTGAACCTAAAATTCGAAGTTCAAAGTCTAAATCTGGAATATGAAGTACAACGTTTACATTCGATATTTGAAGTTCATATTAGAAGTTTACAGTTAAAATTCGAAGTTCGGAGTGTCGAGTTCAACTGTAAAATTTGGAGGTCAAGGTTCAAATTTAAAGTTTGAAGTCCACAATTCTAAGCTCGTATTTCAGATTGAGTACTCGAAATTCGAGGTTTGAATTTGAAGTCAGGAATTTTGAGTTTGAATTTAATGTTGTGATTTGAAGTTAACAGTTAAAAGTTCGGATTCAAAATTTGAAGTTGAAATCGGGAATTAAGAGTTTTTAATAGTATTTACAACCTGGAATTAAAAGTTTGAAGTTAAAATTCGAAATATATAGTTCAACGTTTGAATTTAATATTTGAAGTTTATCTTGGAAGTTTACTGCAGTTCAAGTTCAAAGTTTGGAGTGTCGAGTTTGAATATAGAATTGGGAGATTGAGGTTTAAATTTGAAGTTTATGGTGCACAATTCTGAACTCCCACTTTCGATTTCGAGTTTGAAG
This sequence comes from Platygaster equestris, assembly GCA_030522785.1. NCBI lineage: Eukaryota > Metazoa > Arthropoda > Insecta > Hymenoptera > Platygastridae > Platygaster > Platygaster equestris. Next base: position 7,690 of record JAPYZK010004303.1, read on the forward strand.
TTTGAGTTTTGAATTTGAAGCTAGGAGTTCCAAGTTTCAATTTGATGTTGTTTGAAGTTAACAGTTCAAAGTTATGAAGTTTAAAGTTTCAATTGAGAATTTCGAATTTTTCAACTGTACATATTTAGAACCTACAATTTTAAGATCTTAGTTTGGATTCGGAATATGAATTTCAACGTTTGAATTTGATATTTGAAGTTCATATTGGAATTTTACAGTTCAAATTCGAAGTTTGGAGGTTGAGGTTCAAATTTGGAGTTTTAAGTTCACAATTCTAAGCTTACATTTCAAATTTAGAGTTCGAAGTTTGAGGTTTCGATTTGAAGTTAGGAGTTTCAAGTTCAAATTCGATATTACAATTTGGAGTTCAAACTTCAAAGTTCATATTTCAGAGACTGAAGTCTCAAGTTTAAATTTGATGTTGGAGGTTAAAGTTTGAGTTTGGAGTTTCAAGTGAAAATGTGCAGTTTAAAGTTCAAAATTTAAACTTTAAATCCGAAATTTAGAGTTCCATATCAATGTTCGAAGTCCGAGGTTGATGTTGAAATATTATATTTGAAGTTCATACTCAAAGTTGCAAGTTAAAGTTAATATTTAAAGTTTAAATTAGAGTTCTGTTGTAAGAATTGAAGTGTAAAGCTCAAAGCATAAGTTCAAACTTCAAGAGTTTCGAATTTGAATGTTGAGTTGAGAGGTTAAGGTTCAAATTTGAAGTCCATATTTCGAAGTTCTAGTTCAAATTTAAAGTTTATAAGTAATTTAATGTTTGCAGTTTGGATTTTCAATCCAAAGTTCGATCAAGTTGGGAATCTGGAGTTCAAAATAACAGTTTAAAGTTCGAAGTCGACGTTCAAGTTCTAAATTAAAGACTGAAGTTTCGAATTCGAAATTGCAGTCTCTTGGTCGTGTTCAAATCCGATATTAAAATTCAAAGTTTCAAACTTCAAGTTGAAATTTCGAGTTTCAAGTTTGATGTTCGAACTTGAAATTCCAAGTTTGATATTACAGTTCAAAGTTTCAAGTTCGATGTTTGAATTCAAAGTTTCGAGTTCGATGTTCAAATTTGAAGTAGATAGTTTGGAGTTCACAATTTTGTCCGAAATGAACTTTTTTTAAATTCAGAACCAACTCTAGTTAACGCAGTAGTGTTAATTAAAGATCCGCTAAAAAATTGAGAAATGACATTCAATTCAGCTCAGAGATGCTAATTACTCATTGAATAAATATAAAAAAAAAATCAATTTGATATACATAACGATTTTGAAAACACAATACAAAATATTTTTCTAGATCCGCATCTGGTTCTATTTATACAGAAGAAATGGCGAGTACTCGAAAAAAAAACACCCCTAACCTCAAAAACTTATTATTCCTCAACTTTTTATCCCCGCCAAAAATGCAATCCTCCGCGAAAAAATAGCCATCCAAAAACAATAGCTCCCAAAAATAACCCGTCGAGTGTTTATTTTGAAGAATAATATTCCCTCTCGCTTGTCGCCGACGCATATATTATTAGCACGAAAATTTATTCCTCGGGGGTGTCCCCGCATTTGGTGCATACGGCACTCGATTTACCAGCAACGAAAAATAGATTAAGGTACGGGCGCATCGCGAGCGAGAATTTCGACAAGCTGTTGAGATTTGTTTGTCCCTGTTTCACGGCTCCTTGAGCGATGTGAAGAGTCGGCGAAAGGAAACTCGAGAGCCTCGGAATCACGCGGACCAACGGGCCGTGGATGCATGTCGAGGGATCAAGGGTCCCTCGTGGCCTCGTGTCTTGAAAATTGTCTCCAGGAATTCACGGTCCGGACGAAAAAAGAATTGCGATAAATAAGGCTTTCAGCGCCTCTTCACCTCCTTCCATTCGAGGAACGTCGCGGGAATTCACGACGAATGCGTTTCCGGATTTTTGAATTTTCCCTGCGAGGGGATAAAGAGTACGCTCTCATGCCTCGCGTACTAGCGGCGTTGACGGAAAGATGACCGAACTTGATTATTCAGAGGAAGATGTAACGGAAAAAATTATGAATGTAAATTTTACCGCCGTTATTTCAAATTTTGAGGAATATAAATAATGCGCGCTTGCATTACATGATTTTTTCATTGGACTCGCTCTTGATGAAAAGTTTGCATTTTGTTTACCTTTTTCATACATCTTCTTTGATGTAAGGTAAAATGATGCCCCTTTTATGGAATAAATGGATTTTTATTCATTCCTACAAGTTCCTATCATTTTCCATCGATTCCCATACATTCCGATCAATTATTCTCATCAATTTCCATCGACTGCCAGTATTTCTCACAGATTATGAGCGGTTACTATGAATTCATATTGATTTCCATCGATTTCCGTACATTTCCATCAATTATTATGAATTTTCATCGATTTCCATTATTCACCATGAATTTCCATAGATTCTAATCAATTTCTATTCATTCTAATCGATTCCCATGTCGGTTCCCATACATTTTCTTAGATACCCATACATTCCCATGATTTGCCATGGATTCCCATCATTCTACATACATATTCGTCAATTCCTATCATTTTCCCTTGATTATCATAGATTCTAATCAATTTCTACGAATTCCCATCATTTTCCATAGATTTTCATCAATTTCTATCGATTCCTATTATCTACCATCAATTCCTATCAATTCTTATTGATTCCCATAATTTCCCATGGACTCTCATTCATTCTTACAGATTCTAATTATTTTCCATATCGGCTTTCATTAATTTTCCTAGAGACCCATACATTTCCATTATTTCTCATGGATGCTCATCATTCTCTATAAATTCCCGTCCATTCCGATCATTTTCCATAGATTCCCATCAATTTCTATCGATTTCCATCATTTCCCATAGATTTTAATCGATCGTCCCACGAATTCCCATCCATTCTCATAGATTTTCATTGGTTTCTATCATTTCGGCTCCGGGTGTCTTAGGTTAGGATCCCGTCGTGCAGCCATCATCGGCTCCGGGAGGAATAGAAAAGCAGGAACCCGTCGGTGTAGCCCTGAAAATTTTCACAGACGACACAATAAAAGAAGTTCGAGATGCAAACTTGGAATATACAGGAAACAGCGTTCGAATTTATGTACACGTTTACGCATGTACACGCGGGCGAACGGCGAGGCAATTACTCGAAGGAAAGAGCTGGGAAACTTGGCCGACACGTGAGTCGAGACGCAGCGTCCCTTTAGAAATTAACTCCACTACGGCGAGGCGAGAGGGAAAGGTGCTGGGGTGGCTTGTTTCCTCGCATTGACAGCATTACTCACAGCTCATTAAAGCTCACGAGGCTATTACGCAAGGCTCGACAATCACGATCTTGTGGCTTCGATAGTCTTAGACGATGGCGCGAATACCCCAGGAAGGGAAACTGATATACGCTTCCCGACTCGATCGTTTTCTCATTAAAGCTGCTCAGTTGTCACTTTCTTTCGTCATTGACGACTCTTTCGACACTCGAAAATGCGTTTTCGATGACTTTTAAGAGTTTTTTATTCACTCTAACCTCATAATTGGTTCTTCAAATGTTTTTTTCGGCCATTGTGAAGGAAAGTATTGTGTTGCGCACGCAGGCAACTGTTGATTTTGACGAAATGATTACGGCACTCGCCTTCGGCTCGTGCCACAGCCCTTCATTTCAGCAAAATCACCAAGACACATACATGTATGAGACGCAGGTCTCGAAAAATTTTGGGAACGTCCGATAAACTTTATCAAATTATTATAGTATATTATAGTGAATTTTCTGTTTTTCAGTTTCCTCATTCGTTCGGAATATAAGGAATGTTACAGAATTTTCAGACGCCTGAAAATAATTAGGATGTTTCAAAATAACTTGCAATTTATTGCAATTCTCGAATTATTTCACAATTCCGTGACTTCCAACAGAGCTGTTAATTACTGTTGGACTTGGACCACCGTTTGAGAGCCATGTAAATTGATACGTTTCATTCGAGGGCATGATTTCGAAATATCACGGACCGACTTTCTCAGTGGATCCTGAGGCTTCCGAAAGCTCGTTTTACTCTACTGTTTAATTTAGCCAATGTGAATTGGTCCCTATGACCGATTGCTTTTCCAGAACTTTCCTCGTCTGTGGCAGGGGCATGATATTCATCGATCTATCGTGGACTGGGCGAATATAAAGTTACGAGTTTGGAGAGTTTCTGCGGAATTTTGTTTGGGTCAAGGTTGACTATGGAAAATAGTGCTGCATTTGATTAGGGTAGAGTGCTTAACTCCGCCCCCCAGCTGATTTTAGCCTGGAGGTGCTGTAACTTATAAACAATTATCCCAACTTCTAGCGTTTATGTTACGAACGCGTTTGCATCAAACCTCGTGTCAATAGCTGTTTTTTTCTGGGAAGTTACACGAACTGGCGCTTTTCCATCCTCTAAATTGTAAAGAACTTGGCCACTTGGAGAACTCGTTCCACTCTAACGATATGTGATATTTTTATGTTATCCACGTTGGATTCTTAAATCCAAAATTAAATGTTCAGATTCCAGGGATTCGTTGCCAACTTTTTGAAGTAGAAGTGTGAATTTTTTTAGACAAGAACACTGGTTTATTCATAAGTTAAGACAAAAAAAGCTAAGGTGGGAGAAGGGGGGCAGATTTCGCCCTATGATCATCACAATCGTCCGCTTGTGAGGGGTCAAAATTATCACAGTAATGAATGATCATCAAATTGTCAACTTGTGATTATTGTGATGAATTGTGAATTTGTCATAATCCGAACAATTTTGGAGCGTTAGATTTTATTATTTACGAAATCAGCCAACACCAAGTAGGTTATGAACTTTTTAAGAATAGAATCATTATTATAAGTGTACAAGCGGCAGTTGAAAAAAACTGATTATAGCATGTATGTGGCATACAATAATTGAACATGTCCACAAGTCTTTGATGAGTCATTATTAGTTTCACTGTCACGTTTGTTAAATATTTTATGTAATTTATGCTATCATATTTGTCTATGTAACAGGATAGCAATGATTCAAATGTATTCAAACACACATGGGTCGCTTTTAATTAATGACTAATACCTTAAGAAAAGATCCCGTAAGAAAAATCAATTAACAACAAAACCTAATCCACTAGCTCAAAAACATGAGACTCCAAATGAGGATTTCAACCCTCAAAACCACCCCAATAGATCCGCCAGCAAATGCTCGGTACAAAGTGAAAGACCAACATGCAAATTCGACTCTCAGCGCGCTCAAGCTACTTTGACTTCAAGCTTCGCGATACGGTGATAAGCCTTTTATCGTAATACGTACGCAGACCTCGTAAAATTCATCTCAATGCCTCGTAATTACGAGCTCGTGCGCGTCTGTTGTTCTTTCGCCGCTGCTCAAACGAACGACGTTGCTTTGATTCGATTAATTACTTCCCCGCCGAAAAAGCGAAAATATCGAGTCCTCCTTCCGCTTGATTGCGCGGTCTCCAGAAGTTCAAGTTCCAAGCTTGCGCTTTTTTTCGTCTCGGACGGTTGACGAATGAGGAACGAGGAGTGCGAAGGGCATAAAGGCGCAAAGTGCTTGTCGCGCTTCCTATTAAGCGAGACAATCCGACAATGCGTATAGAGTTACGATCGTGACAGCTGAGGACTATCGACCATCGAAGCCTTTTAACTGCCCGCAGTCGTGCTTTCATGCACGAGAGTACGAACACGCAGATTAGGGGAGATCGTGTGTCCGGTAACTTCAGATCTCCTCCGCCAGTGACTCGAGGACGAAACACTAGGACTTTTCGATTTTGGAAAATTTGAAGCAGTGGCGCACATGGAGGGCGAGACCGAAAAATTTGACCGAAAAACGAAAAACGT
>JAPYZK010004304.1:0-12406 GCA_030522785.1 Platygaster equestris
TTCGAAATATTTTTCAATTTTTTCGGAATACTACACTATGTAACGAGGAGCGGAAATATGCTATTTCACGACGCGGCAGTTTTGGCGGCCGAGTCGGAGTCCCAGGCCGTAAAAACTGCCGCAGAGTGAAATAGCATCCCGTCCTAGTTGCATATATGTAGTACATTTTCTGAAATTTGCCGATAATTGGCGCTTTTCGTGCCGAAAAAGCGGGGCGGAGATGGCTCTTTCTCGAATTGGTGCACCGCTGCCTCGATACTCTTTCGTTACGCCAAGTTCGCTTTCGCTAGCTGTTTCGCTTAGCGAAATGAAGTCTATTTCGCTCCGGCGGTGCGAAATGAAATCCATTTCGCTTTGCTGCCATTCACTGTTAGGAAAAGAACTATTTCCGTTCCGCTTTTGAGTCGCGGAAAGCGCCAATTATAGGCGAATTTCGGGAAAAATTCTCTAAATGTTTTAGGAACCGAAAAAATTGTCCTTTTACTCAAAAAAATTTGTCCATCATGTTTATTATTTTAATACTTCGTTAAAAAAAAGAGAGTCATATTTTGAATATTTAAATTCCAAATTTTGAGAAAGCATTACGTTACATTTAAAGAGGGGGGGGGGGGGGGGGGGGTTGTGGCAGAGGAAGAGGGGGGGGGACAAGGGGGGTCAATAATTGCTTTAGGCAATTTATGGATATCCCTTTACAAGCTGCTTTTTAACTACAATAGGAAAAGATATCTAGAGATTGTCGTTTGTATAGGTTCCTTGCAGGGAAAATAATGTTTTTTAACTTCATTGTTCAATTATGCATGAAAGATGATCTTACGTTACCGTTACGTTACCAATCGAAATGTGACGGTAATATTTTCACATCAAAAAATGCCTCTCCAAGAAGTTACCGTAATTAACAGTGATGAAACAGTAATTTTTACGTTACGTTGCCAAAAAATAAATAACTGGTGATTTCACATTTCTAGGCATACCCAAACCATATATTAATTCTACAACCCAAACACCATCACTATATAAAATCCGAGAATCCCAACAACCCGAAACACCCACTTCAAACCCCGAGCAGCCCAAAATTCCCGTAAACTCCATGACCCGAGAAAACCGTGCAAAAGTCCAATCCCGACTGACATGTGCCGGTGACACACGCCGAAAGGCAACACCACCCGAGCCCGAGCGACCCGAGCCAAAAGCGAGGAAAGAAAGAGCGGAAACGAGCCATGTGTGCGGCAGCCTCGTCGACGGGAGGGTCGCTGTGGGGTTGCGGACTCGGGCTCGGCGGTAGTGGGAAGACCGCACCGAGGGGTGAGTGGGGAGTTTGGCACGCCGGGCGGGACGTCGCCCGCTAATACTACTCCAGTTGCGTCCAAAGACCCGGTTGCGAGCGATCCTCTCTCGCACTTTCCGACGACGAGGGCGACGCCAGCGACACCGCGACGGCGACGTCGCTCACCCCCGCGCCATGTCGAGTACGCGTGTGAGGTGAAAAGCCCGGAACGAAATCCGAAATCGGTCACCCTGGATTCGAAAACGAGGCCCAGTTCCAGGACGCGTCGACACCCACAGGACACGATCCGACAGGGAGCCGCCGAGAGCTCGGCCAGGTACGGGAAAACTCGGAAAACTACCCCCGCGAAGGGGTGAGCCCGTGATCAATAACTTCCTCCCTCGCGGAAGCGACTCCTGGGGCAAAGTCAAGGTTCGGGGGAGCCCCAGGGATCGATCGGGGACACCCTCCGTACCTGTTCGCCCCCTTCACCTGCGCCAATTCCTTGGCTCTCACACCCCGTACAGGTTATTGATTTTAGCCGACTTAGAAAGAGCCTCTCTCTCGCCCTTACCGTACCGTGCTATTTCGGCATGTTTTTTTTTCGGGGTCCTAATCCCCGATTCGAAAATCAATGGGGTTTCCTGGGGTGAGAGTTTTCCGAGGGGATGAGGGGGAGGTTTTCGCGGTCTGCGGGGGATGATGGGGGGTTGGGGGGGGGGACCACGAGGGGTGTTTTGGATGTTCGATGGTGGATTTTTGGTTTTGGGGATTTTTGGGTCAGAGGGGTGGGCTGTTTCACCCTTCGCGACGAGGTTCTGTGAATCGTTATTTTTGCTTGCTTCTCCCCTACCAACGTGAGAGACGGAGAAATAATTCAGAGTGAAGCGTCTTTCGCGGGATTCGATTTGCGGAATATTTGGCTTGGTTTTGGGTGTTTGTGTCTGTACAGCCAGTGATGTTTGATTGTTAATGAAGCAGGGGCGTGGGCGGGAACATCTGTCGAACATAGTTTTTATGAAAAGTTACATGGATACTTTTGGGAAATTCGGTCAATATATTCTTCGATCGTATTGTTTTGGAGTTTTTATACTTCTCATTCAGAATGGGGGATGTCAAATGCCGCGAAAACTGTGACTAAACCTCTGTTATTTTTGCAAGACAAAATTTACAGTATCGAATGCAAAATTTTGTAAATGAAGAGAAATCGTATTGATTGTCTATCAGACGATGTTTATATTCTGGAGAAGAGTGAATGATACACATGTAACATTCATAAACACAGATCAGAAAAATTACAGTAACTTCTCTTTAGGGCGATGCTCAATAATAGTAAAAAATAAAATTGTAATTCTGCCGCCCTCTAAACCTATTAGACCAAATTAATTTCAAAAAATGGGCAAAGTAGGGAGAGCTATAAATTTCGAAATTGAAGCGTGTCCCAAGACACCTGTTTCCCATTGGAATAACATGGGAATAGTGCATGTTTATCAGTCTTTCTTTATTTACTTGAATATTTCAGCAATAATAGTATATTATGTTCCACAGGGCAAACAGTTTTTTTGGACTCATACGATTATACTCCTCGGCTTTGCCTTGGAATATAAACTCGCATTAGTCAAAAAAAATTATTTGCCCTTTGGAACATACGATACTTTATACACCGAAGGCCATAAAAAGGTTTTTCGGGCCCGAGTAAGCCAATAAAGGACCGTTTATTGCACTGAGGTGTATAAAAAATATAAAACCTCATAAATTCATAGGGTAGTAACACTAGTTCAGAATAAAATATTCGCTTGACCTTGAAAATATATTCAAGATTGATAAACAAGGTGGGGGAGGGGATTCAGGCTGTTTTGTGACACATTTCAGCACTTACTTAATTCTGCCTTCAATCAAGAATCATTCGAAATGTAGAGTCATGAAATCAATATTTTTACGGACCTTATTCGGAAATTACAGATGAATTCCAAATTATGTTCGAAAAAATATTCGGAACTTTTAGAAAAAAAAATTATGTTGGAAAAATTTTTGCAGGCTCAATTTTGAGTTTCCCCATAAGATTTGATTTTATTACGTTAAAATACGAGTATCAATTGCATGACACTGAAAGTCAGTTTATTGATCCAGAATATATTTTCAAGGTCAAACAAATATTATATCTCGAACTAGTGTTACTACCCTAAGACTTTACGTGGTTGTCATATTTTTCATTGCTGAAATATTCAAGTTAACAAAAAAAGAATAATAACATGCACTTTCCCCATGTTCTTTGTATGGGATAAAAAAAGTGTCTTGGGGCACTCTATGACTTCAAAAATCAAAAGCTCTCTCTACCTTTGCTCGTTCTGTAAAATTAACTTTGAAAAATTTATGAGGTGGCAGAGTCTGTAATTTGTTGACCGCTATCAAGCGTAATGCTGTAGCAGTGTAGAAGTATACTTTTCATCCAGTAACAACTCGATCCAGTATTTAAATACTAAACTTTCCGTTGAGAATCTTGATCAGAGGTAAAAAGATGTTCATCATTTTTTAATCAAGAAAGTTGATTATTCATTACCGTTAAAAAAATGCTGAACATTTTCTTAACTCGAAGATTCTCAAAGAAAAATCTAGTATTCGAATACTGGATCGAGTCCCATACTGTGCGAATTTTACCTGAGACTGCTGATATTTTGAGGTTAATTTATTCCGAAGTCTCCAGTTCCTGTTTCCCAAATATAAAAATGATTTCACAAAACTCGCATACAAAAATAATTATAAATAAATGAACGCAGTCGCCACAATATAGTAGACGAATATATTCAATTTTTTCTTATATCGAATTCTTGGTGATTTTCAATGGAAAAAATGTTCATTCGCTCGTCGTATTAGATGTTTTACAGTGTGTGATCCATAGTGCAAGAGATAGGGGTAATTTTTTCCAAAGCGAGATGCTCTTATAAGGGCACCGTTGGTATATATACCAGAAGAGCGAGTTCTGTATAGTAAAATAGAATCTTCAACTGATTGTATAATGCCAGCCCGTTGTATGCAACGTTGAGAAATTTTCGAATTCGGAAATTCATCCTTGAACTAGGAATATATAATATGAATATAATATATAGAAATATGTACGCACGGAGGTGGCCGCAATGAATTTTTATTATAACGCACACAAACAAGAATAAACGTGTCACTTTTAACTTTCGTCAACCATTCTTGTATAAGGGAGCAGTTTTTTTTGAGCAACAGTTGTTTAGCGTTTTTTCGACCCCCTTCCCCCTCTCTGTCACAATGTGTCACAAATTCGCGAACCCCCCCTCCCGCCTCCTGTAATGTCACAATGTGACATGTGAAAGGAGAGAAGATATTTTTTTCCATTCGATTCAATTAAATGACGTCAGAAAATTCACATGAAAGAGGGTTTTTTCTTATCTTTCCAGTTTTTCTTGAAGTAGGTGTCATACTAAAAAAATGCTATGACAATTCAAATCTGCAGGATCTAATGAAATACCAGAATTCCGAAAAATGTTAAAATTCAAATTATACTATGAATACTATCATATCAAGAATTTCAGAATTCGACTCAATTGACAAGTTCCAAAAATTTCAATTCAGTCATTAACTTGTAGTTTTTCGAAAATTTTCATATTTTCATATCAATTTTTAATGTCTCAGAAAATCTCGATTATTCTTATGTTTCATAGAATTTTCATAAAATTCCGTATATTTTATAGAATTTCATAGAATAAATGTTTGAAAATTTTTTTTACAAATTTCATAGAATTATTAGGTAAATCAAAAAGTATTTCCGATCGAGTATTTTAATATATTGAATTGAATTAATACTTCCACAAAATTTTGCATCCTAAAAATTTGTGACGTCACCTTATCGATAACTCCTCCCCTTCCCCTGTCACAAATTGTCACAGATTCGTTGACCCCCCTCCCCCCTAAAATCGTGACATTATTCATGGAAGCTCCCTAAGGTGTATTATAATGGCGTTGTCAACTAAATTGTTCATTATGTGATCCACTATTCATATTAATAACTAATTGTTATAAAATTTGTCCCCTGATGATGTGACACACACGTCACGAAACGTTGACTTTCGAACAATAAATATACGTACAATTGTCCAAACGCTGAAATTCAATTCCGCAACCTCAATCGAAAAACGGGAAAAACACGAAATTCGATTCTTCAAACTACTTATTCACTTAGGATCCTCAGTTGTAAATCCATCAGTCAAAAGCTACTGATTCTGAGCCAATTTAGATCAGTAATTGTTGTCAGAGGCTCATATAAAACTTCATTGATCTGATTTTGAAAAATTGCAATGGTTTGGAGATACACGTTACTTGATACGTACTAATGAAGATAGGATTTAGTGTCGAGTTTCGAGAGATTTTCTGTAATGCCATTTGGATTGGGGGAACGTCGGGGGGATTTTTTCCTGACTTTCTTCTTTGATTTCGAGGGACGTCTCAGGTTCGTGCGGGGAATTTTTAAGAACTTGGGACGTGCTTCTCGAGGGTAACGAGGAATACTGGTAAACGCCGAGGATGATATTGGAGATGACGTTGAGAAATGTTGCAGTAGACGTGGAAGTCGGTTTTATGAGTGGTTGAAAGTTTCGCGAGAAGACGACGTTTTCCGAAGTGCTAGGAATCGCAGGAACTTCGTGCGATTTTTTTTATGTTTGAGATTATTGACAAGCATGAATGGTGTCAAATATAGTCTGAAGCTCATTATGTAGAATGGATTTAAGGGAGAGTAGAACATCGTCATCGCTTTTTTTTAAATGTAATTTTTTTTCAAGAAAAAAGGATGTTTCTGTAATGTCACACACATCGTTGCATTCGAAAAACATCCGGCTACAAAACCCAACTAGTCATTTTCACTTTCAGTGATTCATTTTACATGTAAAAAAGCGAAAAATTGAAGTTACAGAGAATATGGAAATCATGGTAAAAAGTCATCACTTAACTTACATAACAAGACAGATGGAAGCCAACATCAGTTGTATTACTTATTCGCACGGAAACAATATTTTTTCGAAGTGATTGACTCGAAAAAAAATTTCACTGTCCAGATTTCACGTGTCATCTTCTGAATCGGGTCATATGTTTTTTGGTCTGCGATGTTTATGTACTTATATATCAATATATTCATAAGTACGAGCACTATCTATTTGATTGGAACTACTGGTCATAACATTTCAAACGATTCATCGGAATAATAATGGCGAATTCACATATTTCAATTTAGTAGTGTTGGGTAACGTCCAAGATGACTTTGCCCCACATGCAGGGTGATGACAATGACCCATGTGACATTTTTTTACATAAACGTGTGAATAAAATATCAAAAATCAATATGAATGTGACAGTCAGGATCGTGGTCGTGTTCAGCAACATTTTCTATTTAAAAACAACTTATCTCGATTATTTTAAACGCTGAAATAGTGACCCCTAAAAAAGTTGACGTTTTCATTTTCACTGAATAAAAATGACTATGGATTTGTATTCGCTATTTCGACTCGTTTGAGTTATTGTTATCGTCATATCAACAACTTCTCGTCATCGTCCCAGGTAAGAGTCACGCAAATAAGTGACCGAAACGTTGAAAAAATTCACTGAGAATAACGAATGAAATTATATTCACTTTGACTGTTATTGTTGAGAAATCTGAAGGATTCTATCGATTCTGATTATTGCCATCAGTCATATTTTACTGATGATAATTGAACTCTCATAGATTTTTCAAAGAGGGAGGGGACGTAAATTCGTGTACTATTTTCGTCAAAAATGGTTTGATATCATTGGCAAGTTATGTAATACTTATGACAACTTAGTTATGGCGGTTGCGTAATTGAACTCGTAACAACCCTACATCCCCCCCTCCCCCCCTCCTTGATAATGCGTATTTCGTAACTAAACAGCAAACCTCTCTACCACACAATTATAATTATGTAATGTGTAAATAGCCCCGTGACAAATTTTTGTATCTATCATTACATACCTATCAATCCTAGCATGATTTTATAGTCATAATAAAGCCGCCAAAGTCATACTTACATTTTTCGGTATAAGTACGGTAAAATGAGATAAAATATTCAAAGATTAATCGAAAATCGTGGGACAATCATGATTCACCTTGTCTGACACTATAAACATGACAAATATTGCTTTTATGAACGAAAACAGAAATGTAATCACGACGATAGGAAATGTCATATTTTCATCGATTTTAACGAATGATATTGTCGGACAGATTCGTGAACAATCTAAAATTGCGACAATATGAATTTCCTCTGTTATAATGCTGAAAAAGTGCAGCTATGTGGTTTTTTAATAGATATAGATATTTTTGTATCAAGGACTTGAGGCGTGACCTTTCGGGCCGAGACGATATATGAAGCCAAATCGCGTCCCGAGGCACAGCCGAGGGTCGAGAGGTTTCATACATCGTCTTGGTCCAAAAAGCACGCCTCGGGTCCGAGGTGTAAACATCGTTTTTTGCAAAACGCGCACTAAATCAGGGCTTCCAGCCACTGAAATAGCGCATTGAGGACGTCCATTCACGATACGGTGCACCACGAATCTATAAATGTCAAAACATCGTGAGTCGACAACGCGCATGCGCGGTGGATAAAAGAATCCATATTTTCTCTGTTTTCAGCGGACTTGAGGAACAAAATTAGGACTTGAGGAACAATCGTAGGAATTAAGGAACGGTCATAGGTACAATACCAAATCGCCTGTCGTAAATGGACGTTCTCAATGCGCTATTTCAGGAGCTCGAAGCGTCTATTTAATGCGTGTTTTGCAGAAAATATATTACATAACCTCAATTTCCATGAAAATAAGATTTTCGCTATAAATTAAATAACTGCATTTATTCCGCGTATTAGAAATCGATATTGTTACGATACAGAAATTTTCTTGAACATTTCAGACCGTTTTTAACATGAAAATCGATCAAAATGTGACATGGCCTGTCGTCGTCACTGCATTTGTGTTTTTTCTCATAAGAACAATATTCGTCATTTTAAAAGTGACAGATTGGGCTAATGATGATTGTTTTATGATTCTTAGTAGATTTTTCAATATTTTCTCTCGTTTTATTATACTAATATCGAAAAATATAAGTATGACTTCTGGCGACTTCATTATGACTTTATAAAGACGTACTAGCATTGGTACGATAACATGTAAGTTTTCCTAAAAACTCCACCTCCATGTTGGTTTTCAGACCGCCAATTCTCAAGTTTCCGAATAAATACCAAAATTCCTCAGAAAACGGATCTCACGCCTATGTCGCGCGTTGAACCTAATGAACTTTGTCGCCGCGAACGGATATTTGGGTCGCAGCGTTATAAAATATGTAGGAGATCGATAAGTCTGATGAGACGTTGTAGAGAAACGGAGTTTTCCCGCTCAGAGTAGAAGGGGCGAAGGGGCGTCCTCGGCGTTGAAGCTCGAGTACTTTTCCTTCCTTTTTATTTCATCAATTACAAGGTACCGGCATGCGCTACGTTTTCGTCATCCCCGATTTTCGAACACTCTCCGTTCCACTCTCGTCATCTTGCAGGCGTTTCTAAATTAAACTTAAGCGACCCGCGGTTGACCTCTTGCATCCGGTTCATTGTCGGTGCGAGAGAGGAGTGAAACAGAGCGAAATGAGCGGAGGGGCTACTAAATGACAATAGTAATTCGAACGCGCCGTCTCTTATTTCCGCTGTTGCGTTGTCGGATATGTTCATCGCGCGGCGCATGTCGCGCCCGCGGTGCGTGTCGTGCTCAATACAATCTTTCAATTATTTGACATCTGAGAAAGCGGTAGCCGGCATATCCTTAATTTGCAGCTCCCAGTCCTAAAATGTTTGGGGACGGATCGCGGGAATCGTTGTGGGCGGGGGTTGGATGAAGATTCATGATTGATGAGTTTATGTGCACAGATTGTATGCGACTCCAAAGCCTGAGGGTGACCAACCGACCTTTTTTTAAGGGAAATGCCCTTTATTATAACGATTTTGGAAGGCGTTTTTTCCCCGCTTCGAATATTCTTTTTTTACTCTCAAATTCAGACATCATATTTTTAATCTTCTGAATTGAGTTTATTCTTAGAGGTGCAAACTTTAACTTTTCAATCGTCATTTCAATTGGTCACTTTCTTCCAGCAGACTTTTTCGGCCAATAAAGTGGCTTGAGCATTTTTCAGTGTCATTAATTTAATATCATCAGTTCGTTCGTTTGTTTACGCCTTGTGAACGGTTTAAAGTGAAAGTGTAAACGGTGTAAGCTCGAAAAGGGGGAAATTGTGTTTTTGTTCAAAGCATGTGACACATTTTGAGAGTCAAGTTTGATTTTTCAGGATACAACTGTGTATTCAATACCAGAAACTTTTGATGCGATCAAATAATGCACGTATTGTTGAGTAAATGAGCAATACTGAAAAATATGGGTTTGAACCTTAATAGGGGAACGTGGGGCAAAGCGGAGACAGGGGCAACGCGGGTTATTGTTATTATCTCTTCCGGATGAAAACAACATATATTACGAAACTTTTGAACTTCGTTTTGTAACACACTCGAGCTTTTCCGTGCGTATTCGTAAGTTTTCATTGAGAAGTGTCGCTGTGATGACGAGTGACTTTTTTTTTATTGCATCATTGTAATTTTTGAAGAGTTGAAATACGAAGTAGATAATATTGATCTATATTTAAAATGAAGCAGCTTTGTAGCATCTTACAGTGCACTCTCTTGCGCTTCTAACGAGTGTAATTTTCATCATTTCCAAACATTATTGTGTTTTACCCGAGTCATAATGCGAAACATACTCTGGGAGCAAAGGAGGGTAGGGCAAAGCGGGGTAGTGCACAACGCTAAGCTACGCATCACCTTACTTCGACCCTCTTAGCAGCAATATTAAAGTTAATCGTATTGGTCGTAAATGATTATTTATTGTTAATAATCTCATTTATCATAAGAAAAACAGCAATGACAAAACCAATTTAAACCGCGAAAAAACTGATTTTCTGTCAGACGTAATTTTTGTATTTTTGTTCAGAAAAAGCAACAAAAGGTTTTTCAACAACTAATTGTTTATAAATGATTGAATCGATGGCGATTACCAGATTTTTCATAATGCAAGCATAATCATTTCGTGATTGTATAAACTACCCCGCTTTGCTCCGCGTAAAGGGCAAAGCGGGGCAAAAAAACTTGTTTCAAAGTCGCTGAAAACAATAACTTGATGTAACAAATTTCCAGAGTAAGAAAAGTTTTCTGCTGTGTCAATATGTACTCAATACAGCGTTTCCGCCATTAATATATCGTTAATAATGCAAAAAAAATCGTTCAACCAAAATTTCCCCGCCTTGCCTCCTGTTCCCCTAATCAGGATTTTTATAAAAATGGACCAAATTCTTGTTAGATCCTTAATATTCTTATAAGAATTCTATTTGTCATGAGAGGACCTTATATAATACTTATAAGTACATATTATGTCATTCTGATTAGAAACTGAAATTATCAAATAAGAAATTCGAAAAATGTTCTCACGAGGAAAACTGTTCTCATGAAATTGACAAAAATATTCTTACAAGAAAAAATGTTCTCATAAGAATTGCACAATCAATTATTATGTGAAATCGGAAAAATTCGTTAGAATTTGTTGTCGGGCAATAAAGGTAGACAATAAATTCAACGCTTTTTTTTCCCGAAAGATTACGCACGCATAGGTAAAAGCAAGTAAATGTGTGCGTGTATCCAATGCCAACGCTCCCTCGAGCGGCATTCACCAATCACAGTTGTGCTTCGCAGCGAGCTCGGCCATCTTGCCGTTTCGCTTATGCGAATAATTCAAAATCACGGTCTGAAAATGTTCATCTGAGTTATTGACATTTTTCTTTTTTTGAAATATGTTTTTTTTAGCGAGGAACTTAATTCTGCTTGCGGAGAAGTGTTTATTTTGCGTCAACATTATTAAAAATGCAAGGAAATGTCGTGACAAGTGAGAGTTTCCGGAAGTTATTGGGGTCTGTATAGGAACTTGTCGTTTATTTTTCCTGATATTTCACTGGTGATCATTTTCTAAAGAGCATTACCTAACCTTTCAAGGATTTTAGTGCGTTATTAATGTTTTGAATGTTCAGTCGCCGGACCAATAACAACATAACCCCACTTTGGTGGTTCCGCGATTAAACATTCAAAACATTAATAACGCAAAAAACTTTAAAAACTTTCTCAAAGGTTAGGTACTGCTCTTTAGACAATGATCACCAGTAATATATCAAGAAACATAAACCACAATTTCATTTGCAGACCCCGATAACTCTCGGAAACACTCACCTGTCACAACATCTCATTGCATTTTTAATAATGTTAACGCAAAATTACCACTTCTCCGCAAGCAAAATGTTGGATATGTGATTTAAATCTGACCGACGGTTGAATCGGGTTGATATCAGTATTTTTTGTGATTTACAACAATATACTTTTTTTCATCCTGTGTTGCCCGACAACCTTTTTTACTTTTTTGAAGTATTTTTTTGTGAATAATATATTGTGCGACTATTGGTCGAAGGGGAGATTCCTCGAGCGTGGAGATTTCCTCACGAGCGTAGCGAGTGTGGCCATCTCCACGCTCGAGAAATCTCCTCTTTCTACCAATAGTCGCACACAATATTTTATTCGACAACCGCGAGAAATATGTGATTTCACGGCCCTGCTGAGAGGAGGGGGGATGGGTTACCTGATCGATTGACGCAACAATCGCCCTCAGAGCTTTGCTACATACTTCAGGGAGTTAAAAACTAATTATCCCTTTCGTTGCTTGGATTTTTATCGGGATTGACTATGACTGCATTCGACACTTTTGTAAACAACAAAAACATTGAAGCAATACATAGTCTTGTAATTTCGAGGTTAGGGTTAGGGAGATTGACGTTTCGATATATGTCGAGTCGCTCATTCGCCATCTTGTTTCCATTGTACGTGCGTAAACGGTCGCTAAACTGAGCGTGAGTGAGTAAATATTTATAGGTCGTCAAGATGAGCGTGGGCGAATAGCTTATTCGCCCACTAGTGGGTGAACAAGTTCATCACTCGCATGCGATACGTCAACAATCAGGTAATCCATTATTCCGTCTAC
>JAPYZK010004305.1:0-11703 GCA_030522785.1 Platygaster equestris
GGAACTATAGAACTATTGCATATTCATCAAAAAATGTCTTCAGAACTGCTGAGTTTTGAAAAAGGGGTGCGGCATGAAGTTAGCACCCCTTTTTTGTTTAAAAAAAAATGACATTTGCGCTTCAGAACTATTATTGCACCCTTGATAGAACTATAGAACTATGTTCTAAGAACCAAGAACTCTTCTCGAAATTTGAGGTGCTAACTTTTGGGGTGCCAACTTCACGGGGGTGAACAAATAAGAAAAAAGCATCAGTCAAATTGACTAACCTGCGCTCGGAAAAAGGAAACGCGTTTTAGCGAACAAAGCTTTTTTCATGAAGGCGTTTGAAACACTAAACACACTAAACACTAAACACAGAACGTTGCGGGGACTTGTTTTTCGCGCACGTAAAAGACAATAATAGGAATTTAATAAAATTCGTGAGTTACGGACGCGTTCCGAACGCGTTCTTACCGATTTTTGAGGGGAAGCGTTCTACTAACCACAGAGAAAACATGTTTTTAACATATTTGAAACACATTCTCAAAATGCTCTGCGATGGCGTGTATAATGTAGGGTAAGTGAGGGAGAGTTCAAACACCTTTTTTGTTATCGCTGTTGCAGTCGCAAAAATGAATATAATCATACGATCATACGTTTTCAATTCTGATAGTTCATCTTCTGATAGTTTATCTAAACCCTTTAAAACGAATCCTTGGAGTTGAAGTGATACTTTAAATTGTTCACTAATAACCTCGCTCATTTTTCAAAAAAGTTAAAAATTTATCTGTTGAAATTTTGGAAGGAAGAGTTCAGACACCTTAAAAAAAAAAAAAAAATCGTTTCCGTTGTCTACATGTTGTATAACATCAAGTTGACATCGAAATGTACCCTTTTCCTGAGTTTTAGTGACGTTTAGATTACTACTGTGATCAAAATTGACCCTTTTATGGAAGTCATACAAATTTTCCGGGAGAATTTGCGTAACCTCATACAAATGACTCAGAAATTTGTCAAATCGAAAAAATAACGATATTTTAGAACTCGCTTTTTTGTTATAATGTCAAAACACATGTACACTGTAATTTCGAAAAAATTGGCCTCACACAGTCGGAAGGGGGGAGGGGGGGGGGGGGGGGGGAAGAGGGGCCACCCCCCCCCCCAACCACCCTGGTCAAAAGCCCTCCCCCCACGTGCTCTTTCTGATCGAATTATTGAAAATTCGATTTTTTAAATAGTAACCGACCCATTTTAATAATAAAATAGTCATTCTTCGAGATCCAATCATAACATGATCGTCATGATCTAAATCGTGGGAAGAGCGACGTCACTGGAAAAAGTACGCAGTTTATCCACGGCATAGATGATAGTAAATATCGTAACTAGTGAAACAATAATTTTCCAACGAATGTGAGATTTTTAAAACGGGCCGAGGGCGAGTTTGAGAACCACGTAAATTGACAAATTATTATTTCACTAGCTGCAAACTATTTTATCTCACAGCGTATGGAAATAGTGTGTTCAACAAATGTCAGGAATGAAAAAAGTACGCACTTCTAACAGAGTAAGGTAAATTACGTTTTTGTCAACCAATTCAGAGTTATTACATTTCAAGATTGGCGGGGCGAATGCAGAGGGGGGTTTTAGAGGTTCAAATCTTCCAAAACTCAAAAGAGATTGATTATTCTTGTAATTCAAATAAGTAAAAATTGAAACACGGGAAAAAAGGGTGCTATAAAATCTAAAAGATTCAATAAATGTGTGAATTTTGCTCACTCGGAATTTTGAAAGTTAGAAACTTCTAAACTATTTTACAATTTGTGAAAATTGAAACTAGAATTGGAAAATTGAAAACCTCAATGTGGAAAAAGAAATGATTGTATTAAAAAATTCTGAAAGATTCGAAATTACGACAGTACTAATAATTTCATTATGAATTTTCAAAATACCGTGTACAGCTCCAAAACGCAAAATTGCGACTGATGAAAATCTAAAGATAGGAAGTAAGAACTGTGATATGGATAAAATAAGAAAACTGTACTTTTAAATCTGTGAAATTTTTATTGTTGAAAACTGAAATTACAATTTCTGGCAAACAAAAATTGTCATTTAAAAAGTGGAAGTATGGATCATACATAAGGAAAATGGAAAATTTTTTCATTTGAAATTTTAATGATGAAAAATGTCGAAACTCGAAATTTTAATACATATTTCAGTGTATATTTATACAGCTTGACGAAATTTATAATTTCAAACTTCAGCGAATATGGAAAATAACGAAAATAAAATAATCCATCAGGAGCGTTTGCTCCTGACTGGATAAACCGTAAATGAGTAACTAGTTTTCCGGAATAACGACCTCAATATCTTTAATTGTTGATAACTTCCGCGGAAATTTTTATAATAGAGTTCGATTTCGCGGAAATTATTTTGTAGCAAAAAAACTCCCACGGCGTAATTTTGGAATCTAAACGAATAAAAAAATGTGACAGATATTTTTTCGTGTCACTTGAGAAATTTGAACCAAAATCAAAAATCGGTACCTTCGAATTTTTAAATTGAAATATTTGTATTCATTGATAGCGGAATTTTTTTTAATTCTCCCGAAATAAATTAATGAATCAGAAATCAAAATGAAAAATAAATAAATTAAAAATTTTTAAAGTAGTTTCTGAAATTGAAAATAACGCATTTCACCTGAAAATGTACATTTATGAAAGTTGCATTTCCAAATTAGTTGTTTCATTTTAGATAACTAGAGCAACATTAACAAAATTATTGATAAGGTAAAAACATTCTATACAATTGTGAAAACCCAAGTTGCGGCAAATTCACGAGCAGTGTCTCTGACGACACGTATCTAATCTCGCACAAAGTGTACATTTATCAGCGAAAGCACTATTTTAGTCGTTCTATTTTCAGCGGTATGTCTACTCAAACACGCCGCGCGAACATTCCCCTTTCGATCTAAACTTCAAATTTCGCTTTTATACACATAACATTACATTTCTAATAACCTTTTTCAATGCCAATAAAAAAAATGGAAAAAGGAAACCCCCTTTCTTTAACATGTTCAGAATGCGTTCTTTGGTCACGCGGGGAAAAATCGTCGACAGATAAGGAAGATGCAGAAATATTAAAATTCGTAGGAGGACCCGAGTCAAAACTTTCCAGAGTATTCCAAGGACAAATCGAGGATTCGACTGATTATTATTTTGATGATTCTGAGGAAACTTTCGCATGCATTTCGGAGTTCTCACTTTGTTCTCCAAAAGTGCCTAAATGTCCGTTTAAAAACTTTTTAAAAAACTTCAAAAACTTTTGAAAATTCATAATTCTCTAATCAGTTAAAAATTATAGAATTTTTCATATTCTAAAAGCTCCAAGAAAAAAACAATGAAAATTCCAAAATTTCAGAACTTCAAAATATCGAACGTTAAAAAATTTCAAAATTTGTCCGAATTCGTCTAAGCTTCAAAAAGCCAAAATTTTGAAAATTCAGGACTTCCAGATTTCGAATTTTCCATACTTTTCAAAACTACAGAATTTTCAAAGTTCTCAATACTTCGAAAATTCTACTTATTTGACGATGATTAAATTTTAACATTCTTTATAGTTCTCAAACACTTTTAAATTTTGACACTTTCCAATTTCTAAGGTTTCTGAAGCTTCTAAAAATGTAGAACTTTATGATATTTAAATATATTTATACATATATTAAAATTCTTCCAAACTCCGAAATTCAAAAATTACCAAAAGTTTGAAACGTCTAAAACTTCAAAATAAAAAAAATTCATCACTTGAAAAATTAAAAATGCTTATTTTAGGACGGAAAATTAATTTAAAAAACTTCGAGGCTGATGAAATTTAAATATTTTAAGAACTTCATAACTTAGGAATTCCTAAAAGTCAACAACTATATTTTACTTGTAAGTTCTTCGAAATTCTTGAAAAATTTTTAATTTGTAAAACTTCCAAGTATTCGGAACTTCATTACGCTTTGAAACTTCAATATTTCAAAATTTTACGAGCTTTGAAATTCCCAAAACTTCAAAATATTTGAATGTTCAGAATTATCAAAATTATTTGAGTAAGTAAAAACATCAAACTGCTCAAGTGTAAAATAAAAAATTATCAAACTTCTAGGCTCCGGAGCTTCAAAAATTTGTAAACTTCAAAACTTTCAAAATTCTCAAAGCAGTAAAAATTATGAAACTGAACAAATGTTGAATTTCAAAAGTTTTTGAAACTCTGCAATTGTAAAAAACATGGGAATTCCAAAACTTCCAACATTCCCGATGTACCTGAAGTTTCAAACGTTTCTGTAAACGAAAATGAAAAAAAAATAATAATAATACTTTTTTTTTTATTTTTTGTTCTGTCAATAATTGACGTTGAAAATGATGGAAACTGTCTTGAAAAATGCTTTTAATCATAAAAAAGTTATGGAAAATTGTCTGGTACCACCCTTACGGCCACACCCTTACAAGTGATATTTTTGCAACATAACTTGACGATAAAAAGTGTTATCTCAATGATTTTCCGCTAAAAAAATTGCTAATATCATTCGTACAACATTCCCCCACAATAGTAATTCACCCAACATGACCGGCAACTACCCCTTTATCATGCCTTATCGCTGAATATCGGTCGAATTTCCGTTTTTGAGAGAAATCGACTATAAACAGTGTTGTGTCGATGGTAAATTGGTACGAAAAAAGGCTTGAATCATTCGGACAACCTTCCCCCACAAACTTAATTACACACGGTGACCGGCAACTACCCCTTCATCATCCCTTATCGCTTACAGTCGGTCGAATTTCAGTTTTTGAGAGAAATCGATTATAAAAAGTGTTACGTCAATGATAAATTGCTACGAAAAATAGCTGAAATCATTCGGACAACATCCCCCTACAATACTTATTCACACACGGTGACCGGAAACCACACTTTCATCATCCCTTATCGATGAATGTAGGTCGAATTTCCGTTTTTGAGAGAAATCGACGATAAAAAGTGTTACGTCAATGATGAATTGCTACGAAAAAAAGCTTAAATCATTCAGACAACATTCCCCTACAATACTTATTCACACACGGTGACCGGAAACCACCCCTTCATCATCCCTTATCGCTGAATGTAGGTCGAATTTCTGTTTTAGAGAGAAATCGACTATAAAAAGTGTGATGTCAATGATGAATTGCTACGAAAAAAAGCTGAAATCATTCGGACAACATTTCCCTGCAATACTCATACACACACGGTGACCGGGAACCACCCTTCTATCATCCCTTATCGCTTAATGTCGGTCGAATTGCAGTTTTTGAGAGAAATCGACTATAAGAAGTGTTACGTCAATGATCAATTGCTACGAAAAATAGCTGAAATCATTTGGACAACATTCGCCTACAATACTTATTCACACACGGTGACCGGAAGCCACACTTTCATCATCCCTTATCGCTGAATGTCGGGCGAATTTCTGTTTTTGAGAGAAATCGACTATAAAAAGTGTGATGTCAATGATGAATTGCTACGAAAAAAAGCTGAAATCATTCGGACAACATTCCCCTACAATACTTATTCACACACGGTGACCGGAAACTACCCCTTCATCATCCCTTTTCGCTTACTGTCGGTCGAATTTCCGTTTTTGAGAGAAATCGATTATAAAAAGTGTTACGTCAATAATAAATTGCTACGAAGAATAGCTGAAATAAATCATTCGGACAACATTCCCCTACAATAATTATTCACACACGGTGACCGGAAACTACCCCTTCATCATCTCTTATCGCTGAATGTCGGTCGAATTTCCGTTTTTGAGAGAAATCGACTGTAAAAAGTGTTATGTCGATGATTAATTGCTACAAACAATGGCTAAAATCAATCGGACAACATTTCTTTACACTCTCGAATTACACACAGTGAGCGGAAATCACCCCTTTCTCAGCCCTCATCACCTAACTTCAGTTGAATTTCCTGTTTTCAGAGAAAACGACTATAAACAGTGTTATGTCAATGATTAATTGCTCCAAAGAAAAATAAAATTATTTAGACAACATTCACCCCCATAACTGATTAATATACGCTGATTGGAAACCACCCCTTCATCAACTCTTATCACTTGATATCAGTACAATTCCCGTTTTCGCGATAAATTTACGATTAAGAGTGTTATCTTAATGATTTTTATTTCCCAACAAATTAATGTTAAAATCATTTGGACAACTTACTCCCACAATTCCGATTAACATACAGTGACCGCAATTCACCCCTTCATCAATCCTTATCACTTTGTTACGATTGAATTTCCGTTTTTGAGAGAAATCGACGATAAAAATGGGTATTTGAATGATTTATTGCTCCGAAAAATTGTTAAAGTTATTCGGAGTACAGTATATTTTTAACTGTAAACGTTCGTTTTGTAGGGTGTAGATAAACAATTAAACTTGAAAACGAATTATTATTTTCGATTTCGCGACTACAATAGCGATTTCAAAAAAGGTGGACGAACTTTCCTTTAGTTACCTTACTCATGTGTAATGTCATAGTATAGTATTTTGTACCATATCCCTAGTAATTTCGATTCTCATAAGAATCAACGAAATTTTTATAAAATATGAAATTTTCTTATAAGAATGCCATTTCTAATAAGGCGGCCTTATAAAATTTTTATAAGTTCACCGATTCTTATAAGAGGAACTCATAAGAAATTCACTCTTCTTATAAGAATTAACTGTGTAATTCTTTAAAGAAAATTTTTTCTTAAATAATAAAATTTCCGAAAATTCTTATACAAACAGTTTTTTTATAAGAAAATTTTTAAACATTCTTATAAGTAACCCCGTTTCTTATAAGATTACCGTATAAAAATCGTAAAACTTATAAGAATTTTTAAAGTCGTCTTATAAAAAATGGAATTCTTATAAGAAAATTTAGGATCTTATAAGAATTTTGTCCATTTTTATAAGAATCAAAATTACTAGTCATATTAATTATAGTATTATTCATATTTTGTATACTTATTATTATACATAATGTATTTTTAATTTTCTACGTGCGTGTCGATGGGACCTTTCTTTTAATCCTCCCTAATTCCCTTGTCATGCGTTCCGACATACGTCATCGCGATAAGATTGTTTGGATAGTAGGCGGGGGAGGGAGCGCTCAGGCCTCCCAGCCGTGTCGTGATCGAGGATCGAGGATCAGGGATCGGGATTTCCCAATACTTATTGGGACTACATTGCTCCGATTATATAAGCCGGCTGGGAAATTTAATCTGATTGGATACTTCAATAGCAAACTTGCGACCAATATAGTCGGCCGTGAAAACACGAAGTATTCAAGGACTGAAAACTACTCCGCTGCTCACTTGCATCTGATCTGCAGACAGTGAATTTCAGTTTTTCCGAGGATAATTTTGACTCTGTTAAACTCATTTCACCTTTTCGCGATTTACCGTTTTCAACTATTGTCGAAAAATGGCTTTCGAGGATTACGAATAAAAAAGTGAAAAAGCTTTTGCAAAGCACATTGTCAAGTTGGTGGAAAACGTTGAAGAAATCGACAACAATTGGAGCACCAGTTGTGCCAAGGTGAATATTTTGTTACAGTTTTGATATAATGTACACATGTGACGCGCTCCGAGAAGAAGGACCTTAGGTCCAAAAAATGAAATTTTACACGAGAGGCGATAGAAATTCGCGTGGCATAGGCGTTTGTGTACTAACGTTGGACTTCGAAAATTCATAGAGTTGTTAATTTAAAAATAATTAAATTATGAATGAATCTTTCAGAAGAATGTTCACTCCTCTATTCAGAATGACGGTTATCTCAAAAACCATTTTTTTAACCTAAGGTCCCTTTTATCAGAGCGCGTCACATATTATGTTCAAAATTTTCCGCAACCTTTTGCGCGCTACCGTTCAACAACCTTCGAAATTTTACAAATATTCCAAAATTTTTCAGAACTTCTAAAATTTCCAAAAATTTTGAAAATTATTGGAAATTTTGAAAAATTTGCAGCTCCCACTGGATTCTTCTCATAATAAGTGTTCCCCCTGAATTTCCCTTGATCAGTTCTAAAACCCCTGAAATTGGGGGAAGGACCTCTGATATGGCAACATTGTTAAATCGGCGCCAAAGTTGTAAAAGGTACTTATTTGGTAATTTTTTTTTTTTGAATGCCCAAAGTTGGCCCTTTTGAATGAACAAGAAAATTAGTACTATGATCGGTATTAATTATCAGTATTATTATAGTAATGATTATTCTTGAATTCTTCGAAATTTCCGAAATTTTCGAATATTTTCAGAATTTCCAACAATTTTCAAAGATTTTAAAAACCAAAAACTTTCAAATTTTCATAAATTTTTGAAATTTTCTATATCTTCCAAAATTTCTAAAAATTCTGAAAATTTTCGGAAATTCTAAAAAATATGCAATGTATTTGAAATTTCGGGAATTATAAAGATTTAATTCAAATATTGATAATTTCCGGTAGTTATGAAAAGTTTTGGTATAATGTAGACATTTTTAAAAAATTTCATATGCGTATGTATTTTCCAAATCTAATCAGGGGAATTCGTATTTCATAACGACAATAAAGTCTTTTGTTTTAGCCACTTTTTAACTTATGTTCAGCTAGCTTATGTTGAAGCTAGCAGAACAGTAATTTTCGCGAAAATTCGCGGAGCCTTGAATTCCTCATTATAGCATTTAATTAGCCTTTAATGAACTTACAACGACTACACTGTCGAAATACTGATTTTCACTGTCTAAGAGGTTTTCCCACCGTGCTCTGCTGCAGGCCTCACCCACGCGTCGCGACTTTTCGCATTTTCACAAAAAAAGTAATTGAGCCTAAAATTCGCGATTGGTGTATTTCGGGAGCCTTTAATGAGCCTTTAATGTCTGTGCAAGTGGAACTGCTATTTTCGTTGTTTTAGCCACTTTTTCGCTCATGTTCTGCTGGCTTAAGTTGAAGCTCGCAGAACAGTCATTTTTGCGAAAATTCGCGGAGCCGAAAATTTCTCATTAGGGCATTTAATTAGCCTTTAATGTTTCATGTAGTGATTTTAGATTCTGCTGACTTTGCTCTTCCAGCTTAAGAGACGTGTATTTTTGTAATCCTCTAAAACTTGAAAATGTCTAAAACATGAAAATTTTTGATACTTACGAAACTTTGAAAATTCTAAAACGCCAGAAACTAGAAAAATTAGACTCTTTAAAATTTTCAAAATTCTTAAAAATTCTTCAAAACTTGAAAATGCCAAATCAGAAAAAAATTATCAACTTCTAGGCTTCCCAAACTTCAAAACTTTTACAACTTTCGACGGTTTAGAAATTTTGAAACATTGAATCTATGAATCACTTGAAAATTTTCCAACGCGCAAATATTATTTGACATTCAGAAAAACTTCAAAATTTTGAAATTTGTAAAACTTCCAAGTATTCGAAACGTCATGAAGCATTAAAACTTTGAAATCTCATAATTTTCCGGATTTCCTCCCAAACTTTAGAAGTTCTAAGGCTTTGGAATTTCCAAAACTTCAGAACTTCAAAATTTCTGAATGCTTAAAATTATCAAAATTATCCAAGTAAGACAAAACATCAAAATGCTCAAGTTTAGAAATTTTCAAAATTTCTAGGCTTCAAAACTTCAAAATTTTCAGTATTCTCAAAGCAGTCGAAATTGTGAAACTTATTGAATTCCAAGTCTTTAGAACTTCAAAATATTAAAAACCTTGAATATTTCAAGACTTCCAAAATTCAAAAACTTGAGAACTCAGAAAAAGTAGAATGATAAATAATTTCAAAATGTATCAAAAATCTCCAAAACTTAAAACGCCAAATTAAAATAAAATCAACTTCCATGCTTCAAAAATATAAAATTTTCCACAACTTGCACATCATTTAACACAAAAATTTCAAAATTTCAAAAATTTTTGAACATTTACAGTTTGTAAAACTTCCAAAGTTTTAAAATTTTTTAAACTTCAGAATGGGAATATTTTCGAATAGTTAAAATTTTAGAAATTCATTCAGATCAGTTAATACTTTAAAATGCCAAAATTTTACACAAATTAATGAAAACTTCCAAGTTTTCAAAAACTGATGAACTTTCAAAATTCTCAATGATTTCGAAATCCGAAACCCAACAATTATTACACATCAAAATTTTGTAGAACTTTGGAAGTTTCCAAAAATTTTAAATCTTAAAATCTCACAATTTATAATATCCTGAGAACTCCTTACATTTCAGGAACTGCTAAAAAATGAGCTTTATAATTATTTTAAACTTCACAATCCCAGAATTTCCAAATTTGGCCATAGTATGGAAAAAAATTTTTAACTTCAGAATGCTGTAATTCTAAAATTCATTCATATTTATAAAAACTTGAAGGTGCAAATTTGAAATGCATTTTAAAATGCTGTAAAATTTGAAAATTTATTGAAATTCGAAAATCATGAAGATGCAAAAAATGAAACAGTTTATAAACTTCTAGGCTATAAAACTTCAAAACTCTTCAAAACTTGAAAACTTTTTAAATTTAGAAACCGTAAAAAATGCCAAAACTTACCATTTACATTTCGCAATTTTATAAAATATTTAGAAACTTCAAGATTATGCAATTTTCAAGAACTTTGAAATTTCTTAAACTTGTATGCTTCTATACTCGCACATGAGTAACTGAAATATTATATACTTTCAACAAAAACCACTTATCAGGCATTTTCCCAAGGTCAAAAAAATTCCTTGAAAATATCACGTTTTTTCCATGCTACTTATTTACTATTTTCCATAACGATTCCAGGTTCTCCAGGTGCACAACAACCACGCAGCTCATGATCAATAATCCTTCTGAAAATTTTGTTCAACTACGCTTTTGCCCGGAACAAAGACCTAAATAATAACCAGCATCTCCAAAATCTCACGTACGCGAGTAATAATGCGAAACGTTTCGTATTATCAGTGAGAAAAAGTTCTGGCAACCTGGACAAAATAAATACACACGCTCGTAACAATTGACGCAAGATTGGTGGTACACACTGCCTTTTTTTGCCACAGCGAAATTCTACAGATTCGCTTTTATAATCATTCATAATGATGGAGAAAAGTATATGCAGGCTTCATGCACTCACGATGAGGAGAGTGATACAGCACATCAGAAAATACTTCAGGCAGATGAGAGTCCGAGCCATTTTGAGTTGTGTCAATGTGTAACGGAAATTTGCACGAAAAGCAACGTATTAATCAAAGCATTTTTAGATTTTGTCGAAAGAAGTTACGTCCGGAGTTTACATTGCGCGGATAATGATTGTTAATATGATCGATAATGTACCATCACTGACCATCACTGACTGAAAGCTCAAAGCTGTGAGACTCTGTCCTGTCAAAGCGCACTTTTTTTCTCAGTCGATCAAGGAGAGGAAGATCGATCTTACTATCTTCTATCGATAATCGGATAATTGGTTTGCCTTATAGACTTTCCAGTTCATGGACGGCTACTTCTCCATAAGCCCCAGCAAGCGCTCATGGTTAAACATCTGGAGGGAAAATAAGCACTGATCTGTAATATACACTGGATAGCTGACAGGATAGGTGGGGATGACCCCATATTGAACGTCGCCATTAAATATATGTATAGATATATGATACAATGTTCTTGGTCGGCCATTTGTAGGTATTCGGACAGGACATATGTGCGATAGAGCAG
>JAPYZK010004306.1:0-11823 GCA_030522785.1 Platygaster equestris
TTAGTGGAAATTGTTAATTATAAAACAAATGTTATGGATCTTTATACTTACGATTGTTTGTGAAGCGTGAAGGATTTCGATAATCGTCTGGATTTCGTATAAAATACCTTGACCTTATAGCAGCATATATGTTGGAAGGTAAAAACATTCCGACTGAAATACTTCTGAGATTGATACCAAAAGTAAAGTGTGTAGTTTTCGACTCGGAGAATAAAGAGTTAGCTCCGACATCGGAATTCTTGAGAAAATAAATCTGAACAGTCTACATTACTCAGGAATTAACATGCAGTTGCTCTGTGTAACATGCTACTCTGTTCTATACACCTCATCATCGAGAGTTTTGGAAGTGCTTGTTGTTTCCAATTTCTAGATTATGTTTAAATTATGTGGTAGTCGTGTTATACACCAGTCTTCGCCGAAACACGTCACAATCTTATATCAGAAATTGATTACTTACATTCTATGTATCTAAGTCACGAGAGACGATACTCTTAACTATAAAGTTAATTTACGACTTTCACACACATTAAACTTAGGAATCATTTTCCCAGGAATTCCACAGTTGATGATTCATTTCTCTTTACATAGATAGATTTAAACACTCGTCCCACCTGAAAAAACAATTATACGTGCGTTTTTCTTATTCCAATACAAATTATCGGGCTCCAGACTTAAGTTCAAACTAGGTCGAGGAAAAACGAAGAACGTTGAACATTATTGTTTATAATTTACGCAGGTCATATAGTATCTGACAATTGCCGAAATCTCTTACGCTCTATAGTTTACAATGTAATTCGCATGTCGAAAAGACTCATGTATGTCAACGAAAAAGACGTCATTCTTGCATAGTATATTCTGGGTTACGACATAGTATATCATACAACATCTTTCGTCCATGAAAAAAACCTATTCAAATATAAAAGTCCGTCAAACCGGCTCCGTAGGGTTAGGCTATTGGCCTACGGAGCCGGAGGATGTGGGTTTTCGAATCGCACCAGGTCCGAAAAATTTTTTTTCGAAAAAATTTGTCGAGTGCTCGTGGTAGCGCCAGGAAGCATGTTTCCCAACATGCTTCGATTTTTCTGTGAAACATAAATTAGGATGATGCACTCCGAACCCAGGTCCGACTATGCTGCCGCTTGGTTTTCTATGGTTTCTCAAGTAGGTCAAATAGGGTATTTTACGTGAATACCGACATAGTTGGTAGGAGTCAATGGCAGGAGGTAGGAAGTATACAAATAGGGAGGTGGTTGGTGTAGGTTAAAAAAAGTGCAGAAATATACAGGGGTGTAGAAAATGTGTATGGGTGAAGTGGTGGGGGATTGTAAACCAATGACCCCTCCGCGGTACGGCGGATTGATGTATAAATTCATTAAAAATAATTGTCTTGTAAAATCTTTGTAGATTACTGAAATATCGACTTCGTCAAATTGTATGAGAACACAGCATGTCGTTTGCAGACGATCACTCATAACCTTTGTGACACTGCATTATTAATATCTTCTGTGTCTACTTAGACGGCAGAAAGAAAAATGTATGTTATCTGAGTAATTAGAGTAAACGGAGAGAAAGCAATTTTTGTATACTGTGGCTTGTAATTTCGAAATCGATATTATACAGTTGTATTGAAAAAAGCAAAAGACGAAAGATTGAGTGATTATTTTACAGCACTCTGAAGTCCCTTTACTCAGTCCTCAAGTGTTCAAGTGTTTATTAGCACAAATGATCGAAAACCCGCAAAGATGTTACGCGAGGACTGTTACATTTATTTGGCTATATTCAGTTACATAAATCAAAATAATGTGGCAGTTAGGATATACTATACGTTATAGATACAAGTTTGGATTGAAACATCTGTCATATGATAGTTTTCTCATTCCCCACATGTATTATTATTCGTAGTATACAGTGTAATTTTAAAATCCTTTTTTCAAATTTAAGTCCGCTCAACTGTAGCTAGTGGCCGCTCCTATAATTTATAAATGATATTGATATTTTATGCTGACAGTTATACCAGATAAGCTTATTACAGTCCCATATCACTGTAATTGGGTTCAGTTAATTTTAAGGTCAAAAATCTCGTATGAATTCGATTGCATGTTCTCCTGCCCCCTCATTTATCAAATAAAGAAGCGATCCATAAATCAGACTAAACTTCCGAGGCGAGCAAGAGTACTGGAAAAACTCCGGATAAACTTAAACAAGCCTCTGCATTATAAGACACGACCTGCATGGGTCCGACGCATAGAATCTACTTACGTTATAACGCATCAAGTCTTCTTTTCAGGACACTGAAGTAATGTTCCGCTCATAAATGATGAATTCTGGGATTTGTATCACAAATTTTTGATTTAGAATTAAGAACAATTTCTATAGAATACTAAAAATGAACGCTCCCTTCGATGCTGGCTCTCGCGGTGGACTCATGTCAGCATGGTCAGCATGACATCCGAAGTTCGCTTATTGTTCGCTGGTTATCTTCTCCCGTGGTCCGTTGTCCATCGATTTCCTCTTTCGTGACACTGACAATTTGGATTTCTCTATGTATGATGCTGTGAAGTCTGTTGATTAATGCAAACTTATTAACTTCGAGTTCTTTGTGGCCCCATTCATCTTCTGACAGTACCGCTTCAAATTGAGTTTGACGATGAGCTCGTCGATGCCGCTGTAGGTATCGTGGCTGTGTTCTTTGCAATGGAGCCAAGACATGCCTGACCGGTAAGTTTCTAATGCGTAGCTGATGAGCGTTCTTCTTATCCGCGGAAGGTGTTAATTTAACTCCAAAACCTCATAGGTGGCACTCCCAAGACTCCCAACGGTGAAAGTAAGCAGCTTTCTTTCAACAGATTCAGAACTGTTGTAGCACATCGATGGTTGGGTTCGATGTCTTTGATGTTGTCCTGCTCGCACTTTAAATATACGGGACTGAAAAGGGTTTGTTATTCTTTGATTTCTTCGTCGTCCTCGTCCAGCGGTGGCCGTCTCTCTCCGTTAATTTCTTGAAACTGCAATCCATCAGCGTTGTTGTCTCGATCATTGTTAGTTCTAATCTCCTTATCTCCTTCAAACACTCGGACATCTCCATGAGCCTGAAATTCCGTCATTTTCTTCGTCGAAGACCTCGCAATTACCATCAGTTAGCATTGAATGCACTCGAGTTGCGAGCGTTAGAAGCTGAAGGCAGTGAATGAACTGCCTCGGCGTAGGCTTCGTGTTACATCCGCAATAAGCCCTGATTTGCCCGAAGAAATTATTGATGTGAAACTGGTTGAACAGTCTCGTGTACATATGTTCGAAGTTGTACTCCAATTTTCAGGCTTTCCACAAACGTTAAAATTTTCGTAGCGTCTTGATGAAGTCGTCTATTAAGCGTTCGTTGTCGTCCTTGATTTTTCTCGTTTCTCAATCCACAAAGCACACTCTCAGAAGTAAAACAATTATTACTTGCCAAAATTCATAATATTGCGAATTTTCTGTCACAGGACGTCGGAGTTCTGGGTCGCTGACTCTCAGACTGTTAAGAGAATAAAACAGGTTGTTACACACTTGCGCTAATTCAGAAAACGCAAGCATCTCTTCTCTCTCCGCTAAGATTTTTTTTTCTCCGACTCATACAGAAGCGAAAATGCGCATCGATCTTGTTGAGGAGAGTGAGAATTCACACAACTCACAAGTTTACGTGCAAATATTTAGGAAAGGGCAAACCCATTATCCGATGCTCATCCAAAAATCAATTAACCGAAAATGATTTCGCAAAAGAAATTATACCTTTTCGACATCGAGTCAGGCATTCGCAAATGAAGAAGTCATATGCTTTTCCAGTATATTGAATGTAGGAGCATCTATTTCTCTTGCGAATCCTTACTTCCTCCAAAGTTTCCAGTAATCGATGCTTTACCAGCAAAGTTTTTTTCAATGTCTGAAAAAAGCATGTTATATGGAGCTAATGGCTTCTCGTGTTGCCGGGGACCGTAACGCTGACATTGCGAAACGCAGGGTTAGGCGGCGCACGAGTGATCTGAAGTTACAGTAATATTTGGCGCATTGCTTAACTTTTTAAAGTGAAAAAGCCTGACGCGAACAAGCATAGCTCGATGCGCCATGTTAATCGAGTCCAGTGCAAAACTCGAGGTGGTCACGCTCATCACAGGCGAAACCAACCTTTCTGAGTCGTCATTCATACTAAGTCTGTGCACTTAAGAGACTTTTAAGTTTAAAATGTGGTTTTCACGGGCTTACGTCCTTAGTTCGGAATGTGGTTTTCACAGGGCTTGTGTTTCGAGTGTTCGAGTTGTGTTATTATCACAGGGTCCACTACCCGGGTGCATGACATGTAAAGAAAGTTTTCGTGTCTTCGTAGTAGCGTATTCAAATCCGTCTGACCCTTTGCATACGGAAACGCTCATAATTATGACGGGGCATGCGCTAGATCGGTCCGCATCTTTATACATCGGGGACCATATCGCGGTGATCTTTTTATCCACTCATAATGCGCAACGTCTCACTTATCAACAGTGGAAAAATTTGGTCGCAGCGCGGCCGCGACTGCAAGGTAACGCCACCTTCTCGGGAACAATCAAATTTTCTGAAAGTTATTCCAAGCATAACGGGTATGCAGGGCTTCGTACAAACTTCTACCTCTGTGCCAACCTAACGGAGTCAACTGTCTGAGAACTACGTGTACATTCACCCATCCTTAATAAAAGTCCTTCAAAAGCTGATCATTCTCGCCTCTCCGTACAAAATGTAACACGTAAATGAGGTAGAAGTAGACGATGATGAATCATCTCCTTAGAAGACATAACCTGCTTTAAAGGTGACATGACAGTGCACAGGAATTATTGCGGGAGACATCCGAAGATGCCTTCAATTTCAAATAATTCATAACAATTCGTGACTTTCTTGAAATTTCAAATAGTTATACATTTAGACGTTCTAAATATTTCAGCAGTTCCGAAAATTTTAAAACATGTGTGATTTTTTTGTTTGTAATGTTGAGGTTTCTGATTTCTTTTAAAAATTACAAAAATTCAAAGGATTGCATGAATATTCGTAACTTTTAGATTCGCAAAATGAATTCAATTTTGGTATTTTGAAAATTTCGAAAATGTTAGAAAAGTCCAAAAATTTGCAGTTTACTAAAAATTTATGAATCTCTAAAAATCCTAAGAATTTCGACAATCTTGATAATCAGGACTTTAAGGATTCTGAAAATCTTGAAAATTCTGGAAGTATCGAAAGTTTGAAGAATTTCGGTTACTTCGGGATTTCCAGAATCTAACAAATGTTTTCGGTCTCGAAATTTTATTAAGTTGAGGGAACTTCACACATATTTCATTGAGGGTTTCGAAAGATGTGAAATAGATCGGGACATTCGGAATCGGATGATTTTTAAGATTTAGAAACATTTACAATAAGTAACTAATGAAATATAAGCCACAATCTCATATTTTGCACGAGATAACACTTATGAAATCAAATTTGCGCGGAAATTTGAGTGTCCATCGCGTATTCAGTATAAAAAAG
Source organism: Platygaster equestris (assembly GCA_030522785.1). Taxonomy (NCBI): domain Eukaryota; kingdom Metazoa; phylum Arthropoda; class Insecta; order Hymenoptera; family Platygastridae; genus Platygaster; species Platygaster equestris. The sequence continues at coordinate 5,527 of JAPYZK010004306.1, forward strand.
GTAACTCCACTGTTACTCCATTGAAACTCCACTGGAACAGTCAAGTCCGTTACGACTGGGAGAGTGTGTTAAACTCTGACATTTCAGGAAACTTGTTCATTGGGATAAATCTCTAAATTTTTGAAGCTGAAATATAATAAAAATATTAATAATTTTAAGATCAACTTAATTTGCGGAACTTTGAAATTCCCTTTATGCTTGAAATTTTCAAAATCCAATACATTCAAAAAATTCACTCATTTCTAATGATTATAATCATTTTCCTAATCTTAAGACATTTACCGATCATGAAATGTCTTGAGATTCTCGAAATTCTCAAAGTCTTGGTAAATTTTTAGATTTTTAGTAGTCCATAACAATTAATAAAAATTCAAAATTTGAAAACCTCCTAAAAATGTTGGAATTACCATCATTTTCCGTATTCGACAAATTAACAAGATTTATAGAATTTATACAATGATCCTGCGATGGCGATCAAAAGCAAGATGGATCGTTCCAACGAAAATTATAGCGATCAGCTGCAACACGGGGATTATTCATACTTTTCACGTCGACTGGCGATACGGTTTGCTTTTCTTTCTTCTTTTTCTTCTTGACCTGTCATTTCCTACTGAAAACATGTGTTGGTATTGGTATTTTTAAAGTCAAGTTACTCATAAATATAAAATAAAGGAATTATAAAAACTGAAAAATTTCCGCAAGCGAGCGGAATAAAATTTCGATAAGACCTCCCCAATTGTTTAATTACAAAAATGTTCTGAAATTATAAAAAAATATTTCAGGTTACTAAAATTTCCAAAACAACCAACGATTTTCAGATCAAAGAAAATTTCCTGATCACAGAAATTTTTCAAATTTAGGAAGTTTTAAGAATGTTTATCAAGATTCACAGAATGTTACAAATTCGGGAAATTACAGACATTATTGACGTTTCATGTTTTAAATGCGAAGAACTTCTAAATTTTCAACAAATGTTCTGATTTATTAATTTTTTAAAAATTATGAATTTGTAGAAAAGATGAAGATTGCGACAATCCGAAAAGTTTTACTGTATTCAAATTATTACGTAAGATTTGCTAACTAACCCCCTCCTCCTTGTAAGACGAGCGCAAGAACCTTTCGATTTCCCTTCTCCCGTCCTTCGTCATTACATAATTGATGGAATTTTAAAATTGTTGAAATTTCAAAAATCATCAAAATGTTCAAAATTCGATAAAGTTTCCAGAAATAACGAAGTTTTCCAAACTCTAAAATTCGCATGGAACTTAACAATTCTGCAAATTATTTAAATTTTCGACTTACTCGAAATTCTTGAAATTCACGAAATAATAAAATAACGAACAGCGCTTCGAAAGAATTCTTGAACTTTTGAGGAACTTCTGATATACTGAATTTTTTCCAGGATCCTTGAACGTTCAGAAATAATTTGAATGTCAAAAATGTTTATGATTTTCACATTTTCATTAACTTCCAGAATTCTAAAAGTTCTGAAAATTTTAGCAGTTTTCACAATTCGAAATGTTGATAATTTTATAAATGTCATAAGATTATCCGCTTTTGTAAGTATTGAATTTTTATTAATCTTGAAACGATAAAAACCCTCGCAAACTCAAAGGAAGAATTCCTAACTCTTACTTTGCTTTTCTTTTTCGCTAAAAAATGAAAGTTTGATATTAAAAATATGAGTGCTGAGAATGAAAATAAAAACTTTTTTCGTTTATAGACGTGATTTCGAACAGGTTTTGATGAGTTTGAAGCATTCAAATGCAAGCATTTTATAATAAACAATCATTTTCGACTGTCACATTTAACCTCTTTTTCGAATCTTAGAGTGGCAATTTAGAATCATGCTGTACTGGGGTAATTGAGATACCTTCCGTTGTGCGATAATGCAGAGTCCTGCGTATTTTTTATATAAAATTTTTCAAAATTACGCCGAATTTCTTAGTTGACTTTATGCATTGATTATCTACTTATCCTGATTGAATATTTCTTACGACAATATTAATGCGATTTGATAGTTTTTTTTCACCAATTCCAAACTATTCTTCTACTATTCCTTCTACGCACAAAGGTAGAATTTCGACCTCTTCCCTGCTCTTCCTTTGTGTTTGCGAGGGTAATTTGCAATTTGTGCGTTACTTTATTATTTCTGGTATTCTCAAAATTTGTGAAATTCCAGAAAATGATCCAAAGTTTGAAAACACTCTGAATTAGTACACATTCTCTAATTTATCATTTTCTTTTCAGGATTTGGAAACTTCATAAAATTATAAAAATGGAAAAAATTTTCTAAATTTCTGAAAAGGTTCGAAGTTCTCGAAACTTAGTGAAATTTGAACAGATCATTGTACTTAGAAATTCTTTTAACTCCGGAATCATCAGATTTATGAACATTCTCAGGATTTTCAAAATTTTTCGAAGCACTCGAAAAAACATTTTTCGGAAAATTGTCAACATCATGATGACTTTGAAACCTATTGAATTCAAACAAATTTTTTGAATACTCGAGACTCTTAAAGCTTTTGGAATGTTCAGAATTCCGAAACAATTTAAACTGCGAGATTTCTCAAAACTCAAAAATTCTTATAAATCTCGAATGTTCAACATTGTAAAATTTTCTAAAACCTTTTACATACTTGCAATATCAAAAATTTTCAGAATAAAAACAGATGGTAATATTCACCATTTTGCGGGTTTACAATATTTTCGAACATTTAAGAATTCTTTTCTAATTCTTAACATTCTAAAAATCTTCAACATTTTAAAATTTCTTTTACTTCAAATGATTATTCAATGTCTCAAGATTTTCATAATTTTGAACGATTGATGATTTGCTATGTTTCTGGAGTTTAAAAAAAATAGAAATTATTCAAATTCTTAATACATTTTTGAATTCCTATTGCTACTGAAGTAAGCAAAATTCTCAGAATTCTGGAAACGTTCCAAATCATTGTAATCTTGTAGTAATGGGAGTATTTGCAGTTCTTAGATGTTAGGAAATCTTCAGCAAATTTCAGAGTCAGCAATTATTCTGAATTAACCATAATTCCCAGATCGCAACAACCAAAGTATTGACTGGGCGTATAGCTACCAGGCAGTTCGGTTGTTGAAACCACTGTAGTGATAGTTGCAACCAAATAGTTTTTCAGTGTACTGAAGACGAAATTAACTGAATAAAAATAATAAAGGAATTAAAATGAATTACTGCATCTATTTTGTGGTGACCTCGATGACAGTGTTGACTTTCGGAGAATTTTTAAAGACAATTCGTTGTTCCTCGGTGAAAGTAACAGGGGTAGTACATACCTGAAAGGTTCATTTTAAATGTTGAACATCCTCATTCACCTCGACCTCGAAGTGTAAGGCTTTTCGACATCCAAAACAATCAAAATACAGTATTGTACGCGCGGGTGGAATTCGATTTTATCCCTGTTCCGAAATGAGACTTGATGTTTTATCAAAATCAACACCAGTCGCTTGAAAAATATTATACTTTTATGAGTTGATAAATATGTTTCCCAGCAAAACTCAAAATGGCGCCGAAAATTCCCGGGGGGAAGTCAGACCTTTCCGGATGATACGCCCGCAGCCCCTACAATTTCCACGAATGTTGATAGAGTCCCTCGCCAAATGCGTTATGTGGTACATGTGGGCCACGGACGCCATAACAGCGACAATTGATACCTTGAATTTTTACAAATAACTTCATAATTGACATATCAATATGTCAAACATCTTTTAAGCAGTTATATCCCCGAAAAATGGATGAACTCCGTTAATTGCTGACGTGCTCGGAGAACGTGCGACAACTCCCCCACCTTACGTCCGCCCTTATTTACCGTAAAATTCCGTTAGTGGAATTGTGGTCAGTGCGTCAGTGTCAATGCATTCTTGGGAGAAAGAATGCATTCCGAGAGACAGAAAAAGAGAGGTACGAAACCAAAGAATAAATATGGAAAGTGAAATAGCAAAAATTCCGATAATTGATATTGATACATTGATATTGTGCGGAGTGCATAAATGTTGGCTGAAGAAAGCGAGAGGGTGCATCATATAATCAATTGAAAGACGAACACGCTCCGCTCCATCAAAGATGTGCTGGTAAAAAATTGGCCGCTCAAGTGGTGGATCTGGAAATATTTCAGAAATGTGGTAAAAGCTACTGACACGGCATCAGCGACAAGAATTTCTGAAAATACAAGTGTGTAGAGAAGTGCATTAGATAGAAGTGTGTTGCAGACTGAGAACAAGTCCTTCAACTCAAGAAAAAATATTTAATTTTCGGAACATTGGTGAGAGAATTTAAAACTATTTGAAACGTTCCATTATTATGGTAACGGAAAAAAAGACGCGATACACAAATACTTTTCTAAGATTATATCGTCCCAAATATTAAAAGCGTCGGGTTCATAACTACAAACGGAGCAATTACAGGTTAAAAATGTGAAGGAAAGTGAAGGCGTACAAAAAATAAATGAGGGTTGATCCAAGGCATTTATTTCAAATTACTCAAGCACCGAGGGATGCAATAAATGCTACGATCTAGGACAAATTAGAAGTAACTGTCCTGAACAGCAGGGAAACAATACGATTGCAACCATTCGTAAATTTTTTTAAAAAGAACATTTAAGGTATGTGTACAGGAGTTGTAGAAAATATTATATTAGAGGCGGTAAAAGTTCTATTAAGAGGAAGAAGGCAGAGAGAGACATGCATAAGAATGTATCCAAAGAAAGATTCTATCGAAATTAGAGGGAAAAGAACCGAAGCAAACTAAGCAAAAAATTGAGAACGAAAATAGAAGCGCAACAGAAAAATCTTTCATAAAATTGAAGTGAGATGTGTCAATGCAATTGAAGATAGTTTGAAGTGAGGTGGAAAAATTGGCGTCAATACGAATAATTAGTGCTTTTACAGAATTTTAGGCGGACTCAGACGCTACTGAGCATTTTACACATTAAAAAAAAACGTGAAAAGATCCAAAGAAGATTTGTAATGGAAATCTGTGAGAAAAATTACGACAAAAATTCGTAGAGTCAAAAACAGGGATTTATTTGAACAAAGTAAGTTCATCAAATCAAAAATCAATTCATCAGAGATTAGATGAAACATTACCAACCGGCTTTTACGAATATCGTATTGGGTGGTTGAGTTGAGAATTGGGAACACTTTAAATGTCAGTAATGACGGAAATAGAACCGTTATTATGGACATGAATACTGGAAAACAGAAGTCGAGTTATTTCGGGAACATGTGACTTGAAAAACCTAGAGAAATGGAAAGGAATATAGGTGATTGTGAAATTGTGAAGGAACAAGACAGTAAAATGAGAGGAAGTGATGAATGAGAAAACATATCCTTGGCACCCTCTGCACGCCTCACGCATGCGCGATGACTTGAGAATGACAGATGATATGTCATATAAATGGTCGGCAGTCACCATAACCGCGACCGTCGAAGAACGGTTAGGAGGTTGCAAACGATATTTTAAGAGGAAAGCTCAACGATTGGCGTATCCATACGTCGAACCCAATTTGAGCAGTGATATTATTGACAAATATACTTGAAGATCGAACTTTAATCCGAAAACTCAAAGTTCGCACTTCAATACGGATACTTCATATGAAAGGTTTGATCCCGCAACTGTAGGCTAGAAATTACATTTCGAAACTTCGTCATTAAGGTTTCTTGGGGTAACTTCAAGTTTGAACTTCAATTCGTAAACTTCTTAAGCGAAAAATTGACTTATGATTTTCAGGGTTAAGGTTCATACCGAAAATTGTTAATCTGGACTTTAATGCGAGAACCTGATGTTTCAAGTTTAATTCCGCAACTTTGAGCTAGAAATGAACTTCTCAAACTCCACAATTAGAGTGAAGTAACTTCAAGTTCGAACTTTAATTTAAGAACTTTGAGTTTGAAATTCCATTTCGCAAGTCTGAACCAGAAATGAATTTTCGAAACTTCGAGGTTATAGTTCATATTGAAAACTTCGAATTTCAACTCCGATTAAAAAACTTAAAGGTTCAAGTTCAATTAGGCAACATCAAACGAGAAATCATCTTCTGAAACTTCGCAGTTGAAGTTCACTTTGTAAACTTCAGGTTCAAACTTTGATTTGATGACTCCAAGATTGAACTTCAATTCGGAAACTTTATTGAAGTTTAAGTACATACCTAACCTCGAGAACTTTGGGCTCAAAATTCGAAGATCAAATTTTATCTATTGTACCTCTTGAGGTTGCTGCTGTTCTCGTGGTTTTTGTTGTTGCTGACGTTGATTGTGTTGTTGCTG
>JAPYZK010004307.1:0-13849 GCA_030522785.1 Platygaster equestris
TGAGAAATGATGGATTTTGAAGATTTTCGAGAAATTAAAACAAAAACTTGAAAAATTAAAAGAAACTTGAAACAACAAAACAAAATAACAAAACAACAACAAAACAAAACAACAAAACTTGAAAAATTTCGAACCTGAAAGAGAGAAAATTTTCGATTTTGCAGTTGTCAATAGTTGAATGTTTGAGGAATGATGGATTTTAAAGATTTTCGAAAAATTAAAACAATAACTTGAAAAATTCAGAAAAACTTGAAACAACAAAACAAAATAACAGAACAAAAAACAAAACAACAAAACTTGAAAAATTTCGAACCTGAAAGAGAGAAAATTTTCGATTTTGCAGTTTTCAATAGTTGAGAAATGATGGATTTTGAAGATTTGAAACAACAAAACAAAATAACAAAAAAAAACAAAACAATAAAACTTGAAAAATTTCGAAACTTCGTATACGTATACTTTACATTATATAAGTTACAACTTCAAAATATATCAAATTTAAACATTTACGAAAATTTGTCGAAGTTTTTGAATATCGAAATTTCAAAAATTTCGAAACTTCTAGTCTTTAAAGTTCAAATTTCTCGTCAAATTCAAATCTCCGAAAATTTAATAATTAATTTGAAAAATTAAATTATTATTTATTATTATACATTCAATCATTATATATTATTGAATTTAATTAAAATTACAGAATTTATTTTCAATAATTAATTTCTTTAAAAATTCATTATTCGCAAAAAATCCAGAACATTTATTTACGAAACTTCGAAATTCACAAAATAAAAAACTTGCAAAATGTCCAAAACTTCAAAACATTGGAATTACGACATTTTGGGAATTTCGAAGCTTCAAAAATCTTCGAAACTTTAGAACTTTTAGAATTTTTGGAACTTCGAAAATCTCGAAATTCACAACTTTAATCTTCTAAATTTGTTCAAAAATTCGAAATTGTTTGAAGTACGAAAAATACGAAACTTCGAAATTCACAAAAGAAAAAACTTGCAAAATTTCCAAAACTTGAAAACATTAGAATTACGAAATTTTGAAAATCCGAAGTTTCAAAACTCTGTGAAACTTCAGAACTTTTGGATATTTCGAAACTTCGAAAATTTCGAAATTGACAACTTTAAACTTCAAAAACGTTCAACAATAAGAAATTCTTTAAAAATCTCAAAAAAATGGAAATAAAACTTCATAACTTAAGAAATTTAATATTCAGTGTATATTAGTAGAAACTTCAAAAAATTTGAAACTTCAAAATTTTCTAAAACTAGTCATTTTTCAAAACTTTGAAGTTTTCGAGATCTTAAAAACTTCATAATTCTTCAAAATTCTGGAGCTTCCAAATCTTCGATATCTTGAAAACTTCAAATTTTCATAACTTATGTAATTTCCAAAACTTTAAACATTCCAACACTTTTAATAACTTTGAAATTTGTGAATTCATCGAAACTTCAAAATTTTTGTACATTCTCAACATTTTTAAAGTTCCAAAACTTCAAAAATTTCTAACCTTCGCAACTTTAAACTATCTCAAATTCAAACATTCATCCAAATTTGTCAAATTTCAAATTTGAAAATGTCGAAATTTCTAGTCTTTAAACTTCAAAATTCTCGTAATATTCGAATCTCCGAAAATTTCAAACCTTCAAAATTTCATAATTCACAAAATTTATAGAACACGAATTTACGAAACTTCGAAATTCACAAAATAAAAAACGAGAGCAATTTTTGGCAAACAAAAATTGTCGCTTGGGAATTACTGTGAAATTTTTAAATTTTGGAACGTAACTATGAGTGAGTTAAAATTATTTGACGCAAGAAAAAATATTATCAACTTATTAATTTTGAGATATTACGCAACTAATTTAAGAAATTAATTAACATTGTTTTGTTACGAGAAATGTTAATTTATTGAGATCAGGGAATTTTTTTGTGATTAAAAAGTATAATGAAGTTTCAAGGTATCAATTGAAACTTTTGAAAATTTCGGACAGCTGAATATGAAAAAAAAATATGAAAATTTACGTTGGAAAAGGAAACATTTTTGGTATCAGCAATTTTTAGAATAAAAAATCGTTATTTGAGAATTGTGGAATCCTAAAGTTTGGGAATTTATAGTTCTATAGAGTTGAAATATTTCGAAATTTTTTATTTGAAAAATGATGAATATAAAAAAATTGAACATTTGAATTCGAAAACGAGAAATTTTGAGTATTGAGCAATTTTTCAAAAAAAATAATAATAATAAATAAATTTAAAAAATTGTCATATAAGAATTGTTAAATCCTAAACTTTGGAAATTCAGAGTTCGAGTTGAAAAATTTTTCAATTTTTTATTCGAAAATGAAAAATTCGAAAATTGACGTTTAAAAACGTACAATTTTTGGCACTGAACAATTTTTAACATTGAGCAGGAATCAGAAAACATGAAAAATTTTTTTGTCTTAAAATATCAAATTATCAAATTCGAATTTACTAAAACACAACAATATAATTGAAATAAAATAAAAAATTGAATAATGTAAGTATTAATTGATAAATTTTTATTTTTGATTGATTTCCATTTTATTTTTCATTTTTAAAGTTAAGAAACGTAAAAATTGTAAACTTGTATAATTGAAAAATATATTCGATTCAATTAATAATTTTAAAAATTACATCAAAATCAAATCATCAATATTGCAAAAAAAACTAAACTTCTACTAAACCTAACCTAACCTTCGTTTTTGCAATACATTTTACGAAATCGTTCTTTTAAAATTTTTTGCCAAACCAAATTTTATTAAAAATCGCCTAACTTCAAAAGTGTCAAAACCAAAATAATTCTGAACATCAAATTTCCACAAAAACACAGACATTTTCGGAACCATTGCTCAAATAACCATAATTTTAGTTCACCTTGAAAACACTGCAAAAAAATTGAGCACCGAATTTTTCGGTGCATGCGCAAAAACGCACCCCTAACAAAAAACTCGCAATTATTACATCATTCGCAATTTCCGAAATTACGCCTCAATTTCGGGCCCTTTAAAGCAATCCCGTCAAAAATAAGGCTGGCGGAGGCGGGGGAGGTAAGTTTTCCTACCGGGTGGTAAACAAAATGGAATCGCGAAATGCAGGTAAAATAATCTCCACGCACAAAAAACAAAATCGTAAAAAACGCAGGAAATTAGGGCATGGAACCAACGCGATGAGAACAAGTACCTGGAGATGACACATAGAAAAAACAAAAATACGCGAAATCGATCAATCAAACAACAAAAAGGTGAAAAACTTACGGTGATGCATTGGGTAGGCGAATTGAGGCGAACCCGGAACACTGCAAATTCTCGGACACAATCACCCACAAAACACTACGAGCTGAACTGTTTTGGAGCTGGGTGAGGTTCGCGAACGTTTTCGTTGAAGAGTACAACAGAACGCACAAGTGAACTATCACCCCGAGCAAACGCAAGTCGCGTCGAGTCAAGATCAACAACACTGGCAAACACTGGCACAACATTGCAATTATTTACACACATAACATGTGCTATGTAGCGGGCATTTACAAGTTGTATATATACCGGGGGCTCCGAATGTCGCCATCTTGAATGTTAATAACCACTCATCTTGAAGTCGTATACAATCGGGTCAAATTAAAAGTTGAAAACACTTCATCTCAAAATAGCGCTAAAATACGTAGTGACAACAACATTTAAAATCGCTTTCGCTGTTACTCAGAAATCGCCCTTTTATGCGTGAAACCTAAATTCTTGATTCAACTTTCAAAAATTCCCATTCGTAATTACACTGCGTTTCCGAATTCGAAACTTCGTTGTCCAGACAATGAAAACTTTTATGGTGCAAATGATAAAAATCAATAATTATTATTCGAAACAATGACTGTACGTCAAACTAAAAATATTTAATGTATTTAAAAATCATTATATGACACAATAAAGACCGATGAAACAAACACTATTAAATCTGGCACGCGAAGCCTAAACAAGATAAAGAAATGCGAATCCCACAACATGTTCCTTCCGGTAGTTGCATCGTAAAATGCGGTTTCATTGTTGCTTTTACAAATATGGCAAAGCGATGATTCGATAAACGTTATCGCGATCTACTTCGCTAAAGGGTCAAGAAGAATTCGAGTTAATAAAATATATCAGTCTTCCTTCAACCGTGTAACGCAAATGTTCTGAATTCCAAGTGAAAAAAAACTTCCCAGTTTCCAAAATGGCTTGATTCGAATTCATGAAAATGGCAAAAGACGTTAAAGAAGGAATTGTGACTTCCGTGGTGCACGGGAACACCACGGAATTGCGGGATATTCGAAAAAATGATAAAGTCAGTGGTTCCGCGAAAAAAGATGAAAGTGCACAAAAAAACGGAGAACCGAAAGATGTAGTTTTGAATAATCCTGAAAAAACAGAGGTGATTTTGTAGAAACCGATTTTTTTAGTTTAGTACAATAATAGGTTGAAATTCTGCGACCCGAATTCGATTTTGAAGTTTAAGCGTTGTTAAATTATAGAATTTTTTTTTTTTTTTGAAATTCTGGAGGATTGTGAAGTTTCAAATCTTCAATTTCGAAATTCTTGTTCAAGGTCTCAGTCGATTTGCCCGACAAAAGCGACCGTAGAGCTGCGAATTCTCGAAATACCTATGCCGCGAAAAAAACTGTGGCTCAAGGAATGATGGACGTTGCTCTAATTACTGCAAATGCTAATCAACTACGGTATCTTATCGAGTATCAAAGCCAAAGTTCAACTTTTTACCTGAATGTGGTACTGATCATTTGCAGTCTTCTTCTGCAGGTGAATTTAAAAATATTATCGCCATTTTGACTACGTGATTCAAATCAAGTTTACATAAATTTTTGTTCTCAAAATTGTCGGAAAATACGCATATAAAATAATGACTTTATGCGTTAATTATGTTTTTTGGAGCACGCAAAGTCAATTTTTATTATTTGTACATATTTTGCGGGTTTTTGTGATTTAGCGTTTTCAACCGCTATAACGGCCAAAACGGGACGAGTCGAAGGTACTCACTTTTTTGCAACTCGAATTTTTAGATCGCTGTTGGAGTGAGTCTGATTTTCAAAGGCCGATTTGATATAAGAGGAGAATCCAAATCTCCCGGTGCTCGCCGAATCGACAATTACGTTGTTGTTGGAGTTTTTTTGACCACCATTATTAACGTTTTCGTCGCGGCTTTTAGCATTTCTCCGCCGTCCACCAATTTGACTTCGGTCGTTGTTGCGACCAATCACACTTGATTGGTCGTCGTTTGTGAACATGTTTGTGATTTTTCACAAGTTTTTTATTCATTGCGTGAAGAATTTATCATTTTTTGACTTCGATTCAATTTTTTTTACTTACGATTGTTCGATTTTGTCAATTTATTAAGATTTTAATTATTTCGTAAACGAAAATTAGAGAAAGTGAAACTTTGTTACCAAGACTTAATTATTGAAATTCAATTCAATAAAACAAACTTTCTGGGTTTGGAATAAAAATGAAATATCTGCGATAGAAACACAACTACTTTCATTTTGGGTGAATTTTAATAGTTTAAAGTAATCCAATATTTAAATTAAAATATTCGAAATTCGAAAGTGAATTATCTGAGTTTTGATCGAATTCGAAAAATCATGATTTGCGATAAATTTCAAAAGAAATTAACATTTTATTCTGGTATTCCTGACCACACTGACAACGAATCTCATGACTGTACGATATTTTTACATATAAGTAACTGATTTTGTAGTCACAAATAAAACTAAAAAACAATTTTGAAATGTTATTTTTGAAAGTTCAACATATTTCGGAGTTAAATAATAAAAAAATGTAGTGTAAACCCTTCTCAAACTCTACGGAAAAACCCTTCAATTATCAATTTTCCGTTTCAACAGTTTCTTCGTAATGAATCGCGCGTAATTTTTTATAACACTTTCCCAAAATTTCCAAAATCCCTTAACAACCCTCGTTCATGAATCGATATTTCTGATTATACCGCCGATAATGAAGCGTATGACTTCCGAGCAATTGGCAATGTAATATAGGTACATCGAGGTATATATCGCGGATAGGGCGGAAAAGACACGCGCGGTTCGCGAAGCGCGCGTCTCACACCGCGACTGTCATTTGACGCAAAACAACCATTTTCCTGCAATTTTCCAATAATCGCGAATTTTCATTCAACCACTTTCCCGACCAAACTTTGACAGTTCCGGCACAGATCATGGCCAAGGGAAAAGGTGAGGATCGCATTATTTTTAACTCCGCTGTAGAAGGTCGAACAATACACAAGGCTTCGCGAGTTTTATATATAAACCTTTTATACATGACGCAATTCGCCATCTCGATAACAATCATTTTCATGAATAATTCAATTTTTTTGCTCTCCAATGACTTATCGATCGTTCATTTCGGATGTTTGGGGGCGGATTTTTTAGGGGGTTTGTTTACGATTAGAAAAGAGAATTTCCGATGTATTGTGGGTTAGTGTTATTCATTTATTTTTTATTAAAATCGTGAGTGATTTGGGTTTTTTTTTTATTTGTAGGATGTCATGTTTTTTCGGGAGATTTGTTTTTCACTTCATAATTTTTTTTATTTTGAATTCTCACAACTTCGAATTTCGAAGATTTTGAACATCACATTTTTCAGAATTTTCAACTTTTAAATACGCATTTTTTGGGGAATTTCTCATCTTATAAGTGTACCTAAATTCCAATAGTTCGAGGAAAAATCATTTTTTTCAATTCTCAGTTTTCGATAAATGAATAAATCAATCAACTTATACTAGACCAATAAACAAATACAAGCAACATCAATATTATTCATAAACAAAATCTAGCCGAATTTTTTACACGTAGTATTATTTATAAATTTCAGGTGGAGGGGGAAAAGGGGGAGAAGTAAGTTTTTCATACGTCGAACGCAAATTTGAAATCTTCAGAAATGTAAAGCTAATTATTTAAAAAATACGCGTCAATAAATATTTTGCAACAGAAATTTGCAAACAATCAATAAATATGGTCTGCTAATCCAAAATATTTGAACGTCATTTCAATAATAATTATAAAAATTGGCAAAATTATACATACGTACAGGTAAAACTTGAAAACTGACCGTTATTACTCAAATCCGTGATTAGTAATCAACACAGTAATTCAATAATGACTTTCAAACGACGAAAATTCGCAGAAAAAGGTGGAAGCAGGAGGCAAAGGAGGAGGAAAAACCTCCGAAACGAAAACCGGAGGTGAAGCGAAAAAAGGAGGCAAAAAAGGTTCATCACTCAATTTTTATTTTCCATAACTAACAATTTTTAAACAAACAACTATAAAAAATTTCCGTTTTCAGGAGGGAAAAAATGACGAGAACTGATGGCGACGTAGCTAGTCCAATAACCATTAGGAATTCGACAAAAAAAAAACGCTTTCTTTAAGATTTTTTGTATCGAGTATTAATCAGTAACTGATAAGTTTACAATCCGACTAAAAAGTACAAACGTATAAAAAATTATAATAAAATCTCTGTTATGTTTCAATATTAAAATACAAAAACGTCACGTGTGTGTAGTTTTTTACGTCCCGTTTTGGTTTGTTCGGAGATGAATTCAACCGGTTATTGCATAGAGCAGTTCAATTTCGATTTTAGTTGAATCCCGGTGAATTACTTACGAAATATACCTTGTTGTAAATATTTTGAAATTTCTGCAAGATAATCATTTCCGCGGCCGTTTCCGTCAAAGTTCACTGTTTTTTATAGAAATGCATCATAAAGTAGAATTATCAATATATACGTTAAAAATATCTCAAAATGGCCGCTTGCCCCTTCTAAAAAGGACTAGAGTTCCTATAAATAGGGAGTTTGGCTATCAGCCGCAACTGCCTGATTGGCTGGATCCAAAGCTTGACCCAAAATGGCGGCTCCAACAGGAAGAAGCGATTTTACGTACGTGTCGAATGTATGTTGTGTGCCGCCGCCATTTTGGGTCAACTGACTTAAGCGAGCTACACGTACACTGGTACAGTATCTTCCATTAATGCCTTCACCTATCGATATATCGATATTGTATCTTGGGTATATCTATATATATATCAGATTTTATATTGTCGCTTATGGGCGATCGATGTATTTCGATATATCGATAGGTGAGGGCTTTAATGGAACATACTGTACACACTAACACACTGCAGATGGCCAGACTCTCTATTTATAGGAACTCTAATAAAGGACAACCAACCCTAGCCAAAATGGTCGCCATTTTCATTGTAAACGTATACCGCCGCGAAAGTGAATTTATAAATTTCGAACTCCACCAAAATACATCCTTACATTTCCAAAATACCAAAAAAACCGTTAAAATTCGTATCTCTCAACAAGCACAAAAATGTCGCCATCTTTGTTCAGTTCACACTTTTCGCGCTCGCAACAATGGCGTCGATGTCGCGCATTTCGAACACGGAAATGATAACGTTCACCGCCACGGTAATTACCATTAAGGACAAACAAATGTCGTTCCATTTGCTCGCCTTTTTTTGGTCCTGCTCCTTGTTGATGTTCAAGCTCGAACCCAGAAAAACGCATATCACACCTTGCACAATCTGGAAATCGAAATAAATAACTGAAATCGGAAATAAACGACGTTAGCATAACGCAAAAAATTGAGAAAATCGATACTGATCGTTATTTTTGTGGATGAATATTCAGGAGCGGAGTTTGGTCGTGAAAATCATACGTGCCTGCAATGCAATTGACGCGCTAATCAAATATATCATCAGCGTATAAAACTCGTGACGGCGACCGACCTTGAATGAATTTAGATGAAGGAAGTTTAGTTCGTTGGTCGTTGAGGTTTCTGTATGGGGTGGAGATTTTTTGGAAATTTGAAACGGGATTATAGTGATTTTTGTACAGTCTTTTGGAAGATTTTGGGAATTTTTCAACAGTTTACAACATTTTCGATAAATTTTGAATAGAAATTTCGGGAATCTTCAGTAATTTCGAGTTTCTATTGTGAGTTTTTGATAATGCACCGCGATTTTCAAAAATTTCGAAAATTTCCAGTAGTCAATATAATATTTGGAATTTCAAAAAATTCAGGTGTTACGCAGCTGTCGCACTTTTACGGTTCAAACTGCATAAGAGTGACGAAGATGAAATACTAAGTTTTCTGATTTCGATCTCCCTAGTGTTAATTGTGATTTTTTTTTTTTTTGTTAATGGATAACATAATAATTTGAATCAGTATTACAATCCTAATTTCAAAAATAAAACTTCTGAATTCAAAATGAGAGAATTCGTACGAAATTCGGAAGTAATTTCAAATTTCAAAAAATCAGGTGTTACGCAACTGTCGCACTTTTACGGTCTGAACTGCATAAGAGTGACGAAGATGAAATACTAAGTTTTCCGATTTCGATCTTTCTACTGTTATAACTTTGTTTTTATTTGGATACCATAATAATTTGAATTGGTGTCGCAATACTAATTACAAAATTGAAACTTTCAAATTCAAAATTAGAGACATTATTTAGAAACTTTGGAAATTTATCGTAATTTACAGTCTTCTTTGGAATTTTCTAATAATTTACGGAATTAATTAATGTATTAATTTTAATTTATTAATTTACGGAACTTTTTGAAACATTCGGAAATTTTCAGTAGCTTACAGTATATTTTGGAAATTTCAGGAATTTTCAATACTTGACGACATTTTATCGAAACTTCGGAAACTTCGAGCAATTTACAGTCGAAATTTTCTAATAGTTCAAGAATTTTATAATAACTTTGAACAACCATCAACTTTTTCATACGAACAAAAAAAAATTACCTGAAGTACGTACTTAAGCTGCGAAGCATTTGTCACTAACAAAGCAATGTCCAACATTCCCTGAGAAAACGTTTTTTTCGTTGCATATCGATTCAAGTCGATCGTCTTCTGCAAAACAGAATTACGCTGCTAAAAGTACAAAAAACATGTAAGAGAAAGTTGACTGTACAATAATTAATTCATGTTATCTCTCTATATAATAAAAAAAAAAAACATCACCCCCAATTTTAGTTTTATAGGGATATATCTTAACTTCGGAAAATGGGTCATATCCTAAACTTACAAAAATCATTCAAATTCGTAAAAAAATCGGTTGCCTACGAAACTCACAATAATGTTTAAAAAATTCTTGCCGATATCTGGTAACGCGTCGTTGATATCTCGCGAATCTTCGTGTTTTTTCGACAACGAACCTTCAACTTCTTGAAGGTCTTCATCAACTTCTATTCCGCGATTTTCATTTTTTGGACTTTTCCCAAAAGCTGCGGGCTTCGAAAGTGGTCGCGCACTCATCGTCACTTTTTTTATTGTAAACTTGCAAAATTACGATTTATTTTTCAATATTCTATCTTTTTTTACCCTGCGTGTAAAATCGGTTGCGTTTATTTTTGGTAATTCAATTTGTTTTTCACGCGTGTTTTTGTCAGACGATGTTTCGCGTTCGGGTCGTTGAATCGACTGATTGCTCATCCGTAGAATAGGTACCGTACGTGCTGCAATCACGCGGCGATAACGATCTTAACTTTCGAAACCGCGCTGCAGAATCGCGAAAGAGTTTCGCCAGATTTGGATTGTTGATTTATTTTATGTGGATTACTCAGAGCTTTTGTTTTGGAAGTCGTGAATAAGTAGTGGATTGGAAAATTTTGAAATTCGCGATAATTGGGATTTGATATCGATTTTTTGTTGCTTTCTATTTTGAAATTCGAATTCATGAGGTATTCGTCAAATCTGGAAAAATTCGTAATAATAGCATCGAATTCGAATTTTGAAAAAATTGAACTGAAAATTTGGAGAATTTTCGTATTGGCATTTTAAAATTCTCGTACTCAAATGGCATTTTAAAATTCTCGTACTCAAATTTTCGAGTTTAAAAATTTATTTGATGAAATTTTCCATTTCCGAAACACTTATTAATCCGATTTTGAATATATGAAATCTTCAATTTTCGAAGTTATAAAATCTCTCAGTCTCATTTTTGTCTTATTACTATTGTTGATACGGAAAAATACGAAAAAATTCGTAATAATAGCATCGAATTCGAATTTTGAAAAAATTGAACTGAAAATTTGGAGAATTTTCGTATTGGCATTTTAAAATTCTCGTACTCAAAGAAATTTTCCATTCCCGAAACACTCATTAATCCGATTTTGAATAATTGAAATCTTCAATTTTCGGAGTTCTAAAATCTCTCAATCTCATTTTTGTCTTTTTACGATTTTTAATACGAAAAAATTTTTCGTGTTTTGTCAAATACGAAATCCAAAAAATAAAACAACTCTTCGAATCCGAATGATCTTTAATTAACTTATTAATTTATCATCTTTATCAATCTCATAAACAAAAATTTTCCCTCGCTTTCCGAAAAAATAAAAAAAAATAAAAAATTCCCCCAGCCACGAATCGCTCCAAAAATCATGTCAAACAAAAATATTTTCGAAATTCTCGAAACTAACTCATCAAATTAATTAAAAATAATTACCTGTATCACTGAATTCCCAATATCCGCGGTCCTTTCCAAAACATTCCTCAAAACACCCACAGACATGTCGTGATTTTCAAAACGACGAAAGAATAATTGAAAAAAGTAAACTCTGTTTCACAAAACTGAAAAATTCAGTGACAGAGAATGAAATTAAAAAATCAAAAATTAAAAAACTCGGGAATACGCCCATAAATACGAGGCGTCAAAGTGCGGTAAAATACTGAGTCAACAGTGTTAAAAATCGAACCGGCAAGTGTCATTACTGTGTATTTTTATGAATATCTATGGCAACGACGGCGTAACTGAATTTGCGGAATGCGATATTCATCGAGTTTTTTATTATTTGAACAACTATAAACGTGCACTATTATAAACAATTCTTAAAAATAGATTTAATGACTCTACAAAGGCGTAAATAAAGTAATTATTTCGACTTCGACTGAAATTCGAAATTCTTCAACGTTTTTCGAAATCAGCAAAATTAGGCAAAAATTTAAGAAATGGGAATTTTTCCAAAATTTTGATGATTCGAAAATTCTGCAACATGATTTCTGCCAAGATCGAAAAAATTCGTTAGAATTTGTTCTCGGGCAATACAGGCAGACAATAAATTGAACGCTTTTTTTCCCCGAAAGATTACGCACGCATAGGTAAAAGCAAGTAAATGTGTGCGTGTATCCAATGCCAATGTTATCTAGAGCGGCATTCACCAATCACAGTCGTGCTTTGCAGCGAGCTCGGCCATCTTGCCGTTTCGCTTACGCGAATAATTCAAAATCACGGTCTGAAAATATTCATCTGAGCGCCTCGCCGTCAGAGTGCGCCAGAGGCGCTGCAAGGTGGACTCGAGAGTTTGCTGTGACAGATTAATGACGATTGTTGTTGTTGTTGTCGGGGCTTTTTGTGACTTTTTGTTATGGGACTAGTTGGATATGTGATTTAAATCTGACCGACGGTTGAATTGGGTTGATATCAGTATTTTTTGTGATTTAAAACAATAGACTTATTTCCATCATTTCCATCCTGTATTGCCCGACAACCTTTTTTACTTTTTTAAAGTATTTTTTTGTGGATTCAAAATTCTTCAGAATCTGAAGCAGTTTAAAAAAACTTCGACAATGTTCACATTTTTTGTCCAAAATTATCAATTTGTAAAATTTGATTAAAATTTTTTCGACACATAAAAATAACATTCCAAAATTCGTGAAACAATAATTTCCAAAATATATGATAATTGTCATTATTGTGAATAATAAAAAATAACTCACATATAAAATTTCAGTTGACTCCCAATGAAGGCCGAAAAATATACTCCAAAAACTTCGAAAAATCTGGAAAAAAATCCAAAAAAACGACATTAATAACAGACCAGACTTCATCCTTCAGAAAAAAGACCTCTAAAACTCCTTAACAAACCAAAACTAATAACAATTACGAAGCAATAAACTTTATTATTTTCAATATATATATAATCTGTATAGAGCTGATTACAATTTTTCTTGTCATTCATTTTACATTATTACAGTTTTAAAAGAATTAATTACACTTTATATTCATTCTCTGGAAATAACATAGCCTATTATAAACAATTTCATGCCAGGACGAAAAAAATCGTCGAGTTTTCATGTCTTCCCTAAGTCTATATACAAATTTAATCAGCCACTTTTGTTTTTTTCAACTAAAAATTGACACTCTCCGAAAATTTTTCAAACTTTTGGTAATTTCTTTTTTTTCCATAACTCTAAAAAAAAAACACTAGTTTTTTCCACTGTTTTGTATGTAGGAGACCGATTTTTTTATTCATGTAAAAAAAATTTTTTTTTCATTTGTAAAAAAATCGATCGCTTTGTTTACACGCAAAAGATTAGGAAAAAGTTTTTTTTTAATTATAGCAAAATAGTCGTATACTATAGTATTTTTGTCAAAAGTTTGGAAAATTTTCGAGTTTTATGTAAATTTCACTTTCTTTGACACAGACTTATGTTCTCGTAACTTATGTCAATGCTCTTGCTATTTCCTCCACGATTTCCGTTAACAACGAATTATTGTCGCCTTTTCCCTCGATCGACAGGACATTGACGGATTTCTGAAAATTCAAAATTTCATATTTAGTTCACAATTCCAGTGTTAATCGAAGTTGTGGCACTTTTTCAAATGGGAATTCAAGATACTTCGAAATTCCAGAATTTCCAAATATTGTACTTCCTAATAAACCGCTTCGGTGGTCAAGCGGTCCAATTGCCACGCGTGCCGCAAGGCGATTGGTCGGCTGGGACCACCGAAAGCGAAGGAGACGGGTTCGCGCCT
>JAPYZK010004308.1:0-14446 GCA_030522785.1 Platygaster equestris
ATCTATTCCCATCAATTTTCATGAATTCTTATAAGTTCCCATCAATTATTACTATTGATTTCCATTCTATTCCACAATTTCTGTATCAATTCCCATCAACTTTAATCAATTTATAACGATTCCTATCAATTTTCATCAACTCTTATGAATTTCTATGAATTCCCATCAATCTCTATATCGATTTTTATTTATTTTCATCGATTCATAACAATTTCCATCGATTCCCATGAATTCTTATAAATTAATATAGATATTCCTATCTTTTTCCATCAATTTGTATCAATTCCCATGAATCCTTGTGAATTCTAACCAATTACTATCCATTTCCATTAATTAAAATCAATTCTGGAATTAAAAATAATGATTTTAACATTAATTATCATCGATAACAATAATTCTAACAATTATTGTCAATGATTAAAATCCAAAACTCGCGTGCAACTCACGAACCGTCAAAACCATCGCATTGAAGTGAGCGTATTACACGATTTCGATATATCATCGATTACCATTCGATACAGGCGGTATGCTTCAGATGTTTCATCACTTTTTTCTGTAGGGATTAGGGAATAATGATATTTCATTATAAATATATATATACTAGACGTACTAGACATGATGCGCGCGCTACGCGCGGCTGCATTTTATGATTATAATTTCTTTGAACAATTACTGAACTACTTTAGATTATTCCACAGTTCCACACGGAAAAATCCGTATGGACAAAAATCCACACGGAAAAATAATCCGTATGGAAAAAAATCCACACAGAAAAATCCGTATGGGATTATTTCCATACGGATTTCTCCGTATGAATTATTTTCCACATGGATTTTTCTGTATGGAATTATTTCCATACATACGGATTTTTCCGTATGGATTTTTTTCCACACGGATTTTCCCGTATGAGATTATTTCCGTACGTATTGTTCCGAGTGGGTTTTTTTTATACCGATTTTTTTGTATGGGAACGCGGTCAGATAGCCTAACAATTGAACGCTTGTTTTTTTCGGGAAGAGTCGACGAATCGATAGATAAAATAGAAAGTGGGACTCACCATACTTCCCTGGACGTTAGAGATCAATATTTTTGTAATGCAGAATAAGAGTTCGCATGCGGAAATACCGCTTTCCTAAAATTGAGTGGTTCGCCTTCAGTAATTAGCACAAAAGTCCTTGCGCATTCGACGCTCCCGGTAAGGTATTTCGTTTTCTTATTTATAAGGTGTTGACATTCTTTAACAACTTCTATGTTAATTGTTCGCAACTGCATTTTGCGGAAAACAACATATATAGTGCGAATTTCCAGAATAACAAGCGAACAGAATGTCAAGGGTTCAATGCAAGAAAACCCATATAAAAGAAGTGAGCTCGACTTCAGCAGCCAGTCATATCGTAACGATAGTTGCATTGTTATAGATACGGAATCAAATTGTGGAAACAGCGTGAGTTAATTTAGTCACATACATGTATATTATACCCTAGCCAGATGGGAGCGACGATATTTCGACGCCAAAACGTCTCCAAATGGCGATGTTTAGGCGACGTTTCAGTCACTATGTAAAATCTTAAAAAAATTAATTTTAGAGCGTTTTTCGAATAAAATTAAATGAATTTGCATTCCGTACAATCTTAATATGCTTACGCAGAATCTTTAATAGTTGTATTTTTAATCGTTTTTTGCACAATTTACAAGATTTGAGTTCTAAAAATGTAAAAATTCTGAGTTTTTCAGAAATTTTCGTAACTCAACGTTTTTTCAGAATTTAAAAGTATCGGATTTTCTGAAAAATTTGAAATGTTGGAGTTTTTTCGAAAATTTTTAAAATTGTTTGATTTTAGAAACATTCGTGAATTTTAAGTTTTTTTTTTAATAAAAGAATTGTTAGTTTTTCGGAAATTCAAAAATTTGTAGTTCTACAACAGATATGCGAGTTTTACTTTTTCTAAAAATTTGAATATTTTCGGTTTTTAGAAAAAATTGAACATTTGGAATGTTACGAAAAATTTAAAAATTGTCAGATTTTAGAAACAATTGGAAATTACGATGTCTTTTTATTGCGAAAATTTGATGTTTTCCACAAAAATCGACAAATTTTGAGTTTCTTAAAAAATTTGAGAATTTAAGTTTTTTTAATTTTTGAAAATCTTCAAGTTTTTCGAAAGATTTGAAATTGTATGTTTTTATATCAATTTCCAAGTTGTAATTTTTTCAAAACATTCGAAAATTTTGAGTTCTTAGAAAATTACAAGAATTCAAAAATTTTTTGGAATTTATTGACTTCAAAATTGTTCGAAAATTCTGAATATTCGGAGTTGCTCAAAAATACAAAAAAATTGATGTTTTCGAAAGATTTGGAAAGTTTAAGACCGAAAAATTGCCAAATTTGAATTTGTTCGCGAAATTTCTCGTCGATCAAAAAAAGCAACGAGAAAACGTCGCCTTCAACTGGCTAGGGTATCTATCATTGTAGCACATAAATAATCAATTTTTTCACATTATTAAGATTTTTATATTTCTTCATTTGAAAATTAATATGATACGTTCAAAAATTACCGAGGGAGATCGGTAACTGTGGAAAATATACGGAAACTCGGAGGATTTCGGAAATGTCAGAAATTATATCGCGACTGATATATCAGTCGCGATATATCATAAAATGGAGTTCGAATTGGTACTATAGTATCAAATAAAATCAATTTTTTCATGTGTCCCTCCGCTGTTTGTTTTTAGAACTATAACCTTCTTCGCTAAACATCTTCGGAGCCAGTTTGAGTTGTCTCAAGGTTTCGTAATAATCATTCATTGGCTAGAATCATTGTTTCATGATCATAACATCGAAATTGGCAAGCATTTCAAACTGGAATCATTCTACCATCATTGCACCATGATTATACTGGTTAATTCATATAGTATTTCAGAATTAATCGTATCCATTAGAAAATTCCAATAGAGTCTTTGCATCAAAAGTAAACAATAACTTCCATTATATCTGTTTTGTATAATACAAAAAAATGATCGACACGTATTTTTTATTTTTTTGATTAATCAAAAATTTAAGGGGATACAGAATTTTGAATAATCGAAAAAATACAAAATACGTGTCGATTATTCTTCCGTATTCTACGAAACGGATATAATGGAAGTTATTGTTTACTTCTGATGCAAAGACTCCATTGTATTCGCACATACAGGGAAACGTCTCGAGTTACTCATACGACATGACTCATAAATAAAAAATATGATTACAGAGCGGACGAAAATCTTGAAATGGACAAATTCGTATTTCTGGCATTGATCATCGCATGCAGCCTTGTGGTGTGCATGTGTGACCACGAGAAAGGTCACGTTGGAAGTCATCGCGATGACCACAATGAGAGAAAAGGAAGTCATCAAAGTGCAGGCTACGGCAGCGATCACCAAGGGGGTAGAGGGATCGGCAAAAACAGCGGACATCACACTCATGGCGAACATGATCACGATCATCACTCATCTCACGGAGGGCAAAGCCATCATCATTACTAAGGAGTAATTCTCAATTTTTTACGGGGGTTAATCAAGCATTTTTCAGACCAATAGCGAAAGTATTACGGCACCAGAATGAATTTCAACGTGGAAAAATGTGTAATATTGAAGTCCGGAAAATTTAACTTTGGAATAGGAAAACTTGGGAAATAGAGGCTGAAGATTAAAGGGTTTTTAATGTCGTTGAAAGGGATTTTATTTTCCCTGGAATTCGAATATCAGAAAGTAAAAATTGTGGAAATTGAACTTTGAAATAGGAAAATTCATGAAATTCAAATACAATGTAAGGAACTGTGGAAAATTTAATATCAAAATAGGGAAACTTGGAAAATATTGGCCAGAGAAAAAAAGAGTTTTCAAATTCGATGGAAAGGATTTTCGGTATTTTATTTCCCTCGTAGTTTGGAGTCAAAAATGTATAAACTTTGGAAATCGAACTTTATGGAAAGGAGGGTGGAAAATCGAACTTTCAAATGGAGTAAATTGAATTCCAACGTAGAAAAAATTTGGAATATTGAATTTCGGAAAATTCAATATTGGAATAGGGAAACGCTGGGGGAAAAAGGGGCTGAAGATTTAAGGATTTTCAATGTCGTTGAAAGTGATTATTCTGTTCCCTGGAATTCGAATATCAGAAGCTAAAAATTTTGATAATCTAACTTCGAAATTTTTTTTCTTTCAGTCACATATATGTATACCCTAGCCAGTCGAGGGCGACGTTTTCTCATCGCTTTTTTTGGGGCGACGAAAAATTTCTCAAACGAATCCAAATTTTGAATTCTCCAAAAAACTTTTGAACTTTCCATATCTTCTGAAAAAGTCGAATTTTTTGAATTTTTCGAAGAACTCAAAATATTCGGATTTTTTGGACAATTTCGAACTCAATGAATTCCAACAAAATTTAGAATTCATGTGATTTTTTAAGAATCTAAAATTTTCGAATGTTAAAAAAAAATTATAATTTTGGAATTGAAATAAAAATATACAATTTGAAAATCTTCCGAAAAATTTAGAATCTCATTCATATTTTTGGAAGGACACAAAATAGTACACATTTTCGAAAAACTTGAAGATTTTCAAACTTTTCGAAAACCTTGAAATTTTTAAGAAACTTGGATTCTCGAATTTTTGAAAAAATTCAAAATTTTTCGATTTTTGTGGAGAACATCAAATTTTTACAATAAAATGGAACCGAAATTTTCGCTTGTTTCCGAAAACTAACAATTTGCAAAATATTTATAAAACTCTAAATGTCAAATTCTGAAATCAAAATAAAAACATACAATTTTCGTTTATCATTTCAGACAGGTGAAGAAAAAATTTCCATGCCCATATGTCGACGAGTTGGGGACTATCAGCAAACATCTTCAACTTGATACAAACATCTATGGATGAAACTGGAATTTTTTCTACGATGCATTTAAAGAATATCATCGGATGCTTTTTTTTGTCAGATATGTAACTAACGTATATATGTATAGAATACTCACATTTATGAATTTCGAACATCTGTACTTACTACTTTGTGAAAAAACCTATAAATACAAATAATTCCTCAAATTAATGAAGTTGATTATTTTTTGCCGCTTCAAAACAAACTTATACATATGTGTAGGAAAAATCAGCGACATCGCGGAGACCCTATCTCGGCCGCGTCAGTGGTTCCGCCCAGATTTAGTCAGCCGTGGCTTGATGGCCCTAACACGATTTTCGGACTTGTAGTTCAGTCCAATTAGACTTTGGTCAGGGAAAAGCACGATTTTTTTCTGCTATGAAAGTAATAGTATACTGTGCGACTAGTAGGAGAAAGAGGAGATTCCTCGAGCGCGGAGATTGCCTCACGAGCGTAGCGAGTGTGGCAATACGCAAGTATATATTTTCGGTATATATTTCTTTATCTACTAAATCATTTTGAAAACGCGTAGAAATGACCCAAAAATTTCGAAAATTCAGTCAAGATCAAAAAATGATGGTGGTCATCAAATATTCGATAAAGTGTGCGTGATTTGTACATATGTATCCCAAAAATTCAAGACTCGATGTTCTCGAAAATTTCCATACCACTTTAGTTGATTTAATACTGTTGTCATTTATAAAATGTTTCTTCTTTGACGGAAAATTTTTAATGAAACTGACCATGAAATCATTGATCATGAAACTATGCGAAAAAAAGACTCATCAAAATCTATTCTATCCAAATTTTTTTAATAGATTATGAATGTTATCAATACAGGTCCTTGGTTTCGAATTGGTGAATAAAAGATCATTTCATTTATAATTCTGGTATTATTAATAATAATGACAAGAATATTGCAAAAGTTATAAACTTTTGTTCAAAATTTCGTCAATCATGAACATCGAAAAGCATATACAAATAATAATGTTGAGAAATGATCCATTTACGTGAAATTTTTTTATTACTTCAAAGAATTAGACTTAATTGTCCGATAACTCTTCAATGAAAAATATGCAATAAAATTCATAATGATGTCATTAGTTAGGAAATATAACGAAACAAATGATCGTTAACATTTTTTTTTTAATAAGTCTTTAATAACATTTTCTGAATACTTTTTAATTAGAATCCTTGGTTTTGAATTGATGAAAAAAAATCTTTTGTTTCGAATCTGTTATCATCAATTGCGACAGAAATATTGCTAAAATTAAACATCTTTTCTCAAGAAGCTACACAATGGAAAATAATACTTAATTTACGATGTATGTATTTAACGTATTCTTTTTTTACTACTCTCACTCATTGAATTTCATTGTCTGGTACTTATCATTTACTCCTTGAAAAATGATTTTTAATCAAATTTACCATAAAATCGTTCATTAACTTTCAAACAATACTTCGTAATCTTCATTTCTCTCATTGGTTTCTCAATTAAAGTACTCACATTTTCGGTATAAATACATCGCCCGGTCATGGTGGATTCCAGTAAAAAAAAACCAAGTTTTCAAAAAACGATGAAGAAATGATTGTGAAGTCAGTGTTGTTGCTGCTGCTAAGTGCCGCAATAATAGCGGAGGGCAAAAATTGGACGACGACGTTGTTGGAGTCATGGAAAAATCAAGATGCGAATTTTCGCTTGAGCAACCAAAAAGACGTCGTGCTGGTGCTCGGCAATACGGGCTCTGGCAAAACCAGCCTAACTTCATTCCTCACTGGAGCCGGACTGTTTTCTGAAAGAGAATGCCGCGGATGTGACAAGTTTTGGATTGGCGATAAAAACGGTAAAATCGGCCACAAACCATCCAAGTCCCAGACTCTCATCCCCGAGGCGATGACGGATCGGGGATCGAAGACAACTTACTACGACTGCCCAGGTTTCAAACTCGCGACAACCGAGGATCAAGACCAAAACATCACCATCACATATTTCATGAACAAACTGAAGCTCCATGTCAACAACATCAAGCTCGTGTTCACAATCGACTACTCATCAGTCAAGGAAGGAGCATCGAGATCAGAGTTGAATAACTTGGTCAGCAGCGCAGTAACTTTGCTCGGTGATGTTAACAAATTCCGTAACGGGATAGCAATGGTAGTTACCAAAGTCCCGAAAAATGAAAATGGAAAAGCTCTATCTGAATGGGCTGCAATCCAGCAAGCAGCAGATTATTTGAACAATGAAAAAGAAATGTTGCGCAAAAGTCAAGATCCACGAGAAAAAAGCGAATTCGACGATGAGAAAATTAAGTTGTTAGACATCATCGTGGAAAAATATCCCAATTCTCAAGACTCGTACAAAAGAATCGATGTATTCCGTAGACCGGATTCCCCGGTGGTTTCACTAGAAAACGAAGCAACATTCAAGAAAGACAAACAAAGGATTAGTCTCCGGATAAAACAAGATCTTCAATACGTTCCCAACGTTAAGAATGAAGAATTCGGATACGTGTTGTCCACTGATTTGAAAAATCGCGTCGATGCTTTGATCCAAGAAATTTGCACGAATGGTTTCGATAGCACTGTCGAGAGTATTCGCAGCGAAATTACGAAATTTTACAACGCAAAATTGATTTCGGCGGAAGACATAATCGAGCTGAACAACACTATTGCGACGAGCCAGAAAACGTTGAAGAAGGTGCAATCTTCGGACCGAACAGTATTCGTAATGGAATTAATTCGAATTGAACATGAACTGGACCACAACTTTTCCACCAGTCAACAGGAGAAATACATAAGTTACATCGAATTCCTACTCAAAGTGGATAACAAAGTTCTCTTGACTTCGAAAACATACAGGAACAAAACTAGTGAAGTTGGGAATGCACTCGCTGGAACCTACAAAAATCGCGTTTCCCAATTAGCCGACCAACTATGGAAAGTGCGACTCCCAAGCATCGTGAAAGCTATTTGCGACGAAATCCAAAAATATTATAAACTTCTGGAAGACAGTACTCCCGACATGTATGCCTTGAAAGATACTTTATCAATAGCCAAGCAAAAATTGAGCCAAGTAAGCATTTCCAAGCCACGATCATTGACGGATAGCATTAATGCTCTCAACATTACTATATCGGTGAAGAATATGAAAGAATTGTCGAAAGAAACTAAAGAGTTGGAGATTCTCGCGAGCATTGGCCATAGCCAAAAAAACGCTACAAAAGAGATAGAGAACATGCTGAAGAAAAACGTTGAAAACTTTCGACAAGCAGAGGCTTGGTACAGTTTTCTCATTACTTTGTATGATACAATGTCATCACGCCCAACTTTCCATGCACTCGCAAAAAAGCGAACTTTGATTGAAGACATAAAAAGGAAAAGTTACTCCGCGAAGAAATTGTCTGACCTAGGTTTGCAAAAATCGCTGAATATCGCGTATCCAGAAGATTTGACGTTGGATGAAACTCAGTTAAAGGCATTCAGGAGACTCTTGGATTACTGGAATGAAAAACCTTCAATAATATGTTCTCCGGATAAAAGTGTGATGAGAGTCCAAGGAACAATCATCAGACTAGAAGATGTCGTCAAAGATACATGCTGGGCAGATGCTCGATCTGTGAAAATATTTGCTTCGGATTCGGTGGTGATAGATAGTGACGTCGAAAGAATAGGGCAAGGCGAACTGGTAGTCATTGCACCGACGTGGGCTGTTGCTGGTAACAGAAAGATGTTGCTGCTCGGAAAGAAAGGCCTCAGCAAGGATACACTGAAACAGCCAGGAATAAATGCGAGTAAAGGGCTTCCCGATCCTCCCATTGATGGAAATGACGGGGAAGCTGGCTTGCCTGGTGGACCTGCCGGAAATTTCCTTGGTATCGGGTCGTCGTTTGTCAATGGCTCACTTTTGACGCTCATGTCGAAAGGTGGCGACGGTGGAGAGGGGCAAACTGGAGGGAAAGGTAAAGTTACATTTTATGATGAATCGGTTGTTATCGAGGGGCGATTCACTCTGGGAGTCAACTTGGGAAACAAACTGGGAGTCATGATTCCCATGACTCCCATTGACTCCCATAATGGGAATCAGAGACAGGGTCGTCTTTAGGTTTTGCGGGGCCTGAGGCAAAGATCCTTAATTGAATGTTGTTATCAATAATGGACTGGAATTTCGACGTTTCGGAAATATTAGGAGTCCTGCAAGTATTGGAAAATAGAAGTTTTAGAATTTTCAAAATTAGAAATTATTGAGTTTTGACACTTTTGAAGGTCAAAACTCAAGGTTTTGAAATGAAGTCGGGAAATTTTGCAATTTTTAAACTTTGTACATATTTTGAAGTTGTTGAGTCTAGAAATTTCGGAATTTTTAAAACTGTAGAACTTTGAAATTTCGAAATCATTATTTTGGAACTTACAAAGCTTTGGGAATTTCGGAAATTTTACAAGTTTTTGAAATGTTGGAATTTTGAATTTTTTGAGAATGTTTAAAAACTTTGAAATTTTTGAATTTTCAAGATTGAAAATTTATCAAGTTTGGACATTTTTACAGTTCTGGAAATTTCGCAAGTTTTGAAGTGCTCGAATATTTTGAGCTTATGAAGCCTACAATTTTCGAAATTTGAAATCCCGAAAAATCTTACCATTTCCAGGCTCACCCGGGATTCCTGGTAAGAACCCCGAAAACCCTGATGCTTGTCGCTTGGGCTACCTCGGTTGCAATAAACAGAACTGGGGAACAGAATTCAATTGGACGCTAGTGTATGCGGGCGCAGAACTGGCTTCAAAACCTGTAAGTCAATATGCAAATGTCGAATATCGGCAACATTATATCGTCAATGGAACCTATGGCAAGATCGGAGGCAAGGGGGGCAGCGGTGGTATCGGAGGTTTAGGAGGGAGTCCAGGACATGTCAAAGTCATCGGATTAGATCA
Organism: Platygaster equestris; assembly: GCA_030522785.1. Taxonomy (NCBI): domain Eukaryota; kingdom Metazoa; phylum Arthropoda; class Insecta; order Hymenoptera; family Platygastridae; genus Platygaster; species Platygaster equestris. Next base: position 9,845 of record JAPYZK010004308.1, read on the forward strand.
AACATCAAACTTGATCATCCGCTGGGAAAGAGGTAAGGCTCGGTCGAGTAGCAATTAAAACGGGAAGACGTAACAATCTCGTCTCGGAATGAATGCAGCCATGTTTATGAATCAGACGAATTCGTCGCTTTCCTAGCTAGTGAATCAGCCCAATTGGATTTCCAATGAAATCGTCCGATTTGAAATCCAAATGTGTTTTTGGTAAGAGAAACTAATTGTAAAACTAGTTGGATGTCTAAATGAGAATTCCATTAGATTTTCGAATGAAAAACCAATAGGATTTCAAGTTAGGAACTCAACTGGAATTTTACTTGGAAAATCAAAAAGGATTCCCGTTCAGTAAATTTGAATGAAATCCAATCGAATTTTTAATTTGAAAACTAACTGGTTTTCTAGTTGTAAATCTAATTGGGATTCCAATTGGAAATTTATCTGTGATTCCGTTCAAATTCAATAAACAGAAATCCGTTTCAATAAATCGAGTGAAAATCCGGTTGCGAGGGCAATTCATCCTGGGAGTCAACTTGGGAATCAAACTGGGAGTTATGATTCCCGTGACTCCCATTGACTCCCATGATGGAAGTCACGGACGGGGCCGTCCCTAGGTTTTGTGGGGCCTGAGGCGAAGATTTTAGCTGGGGTTCCTTACTTAAATGTTGTTATCAACAATAATCAACAATAAATTAGAGTTTTGACGTTTCGGAAACATAAAGAGTCCTGCAAATATTGGAATATAGAAGTTGTAGAATTTTCAAGAGGAAATTATTGAGTTTTGACATTTGTGAAGGTAAAAACTCAAGGTTTTGAAATGAGGTCGGGAAATTTTGCAATTTTTGGACTTTGTGCGTATTTTGAAGTTTTTGAGTCTAGAAATTTCGGAATTTTTGAAATTGTAGAACTTTGAGATTTTCGAATAATGGAGTTCTGGAACTTACAAAGCTTTGGAATTTCGAACTTTCGAAGAATTACGGAGTTCTGAAATTTTGGAAGTTTCGGAAATATCACAAGTTTTCAAAATGTTGGAATTTGGAGTTTTTTGAGAATGTTCAAAAACTTTGAAATTTTAGAATTTTTAAGATTGAAAATTTATCAAGTTCTGGCATTTTTACAGTTCTGGAAATTTCGAAAGTTTTGGAGTGCTCGAATATTTTGAAGCTATGAAGCTTAGAATTTTGGAAATTTGAAAATATTTTCATACGTCGGAATTTTTGAGTTTTGAAAATTTCCAAGAACTTGGAAGTTTTTGAGAATCGTAAAGATGAGAAACGATCAAGTTCCGACATTTTTGAAGTTATGGGAATTCCGCATACTTTTAAGAATTTTGAGGTTTGGAAGCAAAGAAATTCCAAAATTTTTTACACTTCAAGATTTTGAAGTTTCGAAGTTGAAAGTTTCTGAAATTTTCAAAATTTCGGAACTTTCAAAAAATATCCGAGAACTTCGAAGTTTTTGAGAATTCTGAAGATCACAGATAATTGAGTTCTGACATGTTTAAAGTTTGACATCGCTGGGAATAATGACTCCCAACTTGGGAATCATGACCCTCAAACTGAGAATCATGTGGGAGTCGACTCCCATGACTCCCATTTATCGGCGAGTGAATCGCCCCTCGTTCGGTTGAGGATTCCCAACTAGAAATCTAGCTGAAACTCCAATTCGATATGCCACTTGGATTTTTAATTGGAAGTCCATTTAGAAATCCAACTGATTTCACAATTAGTTTACTCTACCAAATATCCACTTGGATTTTCTCAGCAGGGTAGCTCTTTTCAAATTGTGTTTACCAATAGCTGTTTATAACTTTCAGGCAACACAGGCGCAAAGGGAAAAGGGGGACCGGGCGGCGATGCAGCGAAACACGGAGATTCATTCTCAGTCAAAAGCATTAATGGGAAAGTCTACTCGATGGAAAAAACTTCCTTAGGATCGACTGATACTGGAAAAAATGGCACTGACGGCTTGAGTCTGAAAAACCTGCAAAACGCTACGGAAGCAGACGATTACCATCGCCTGTGGGAGACAATAAACGAATACAAACTATTCGTCCGAGACAAGTTGGTCGGCAACATCCGAGAATCCCAACTCATGAAATTCCTGCAGAAATTGGACAGCGACGCGCAAATCCAGAAAATGTACGACACTTTGGGATTCGTTAACGAATTGATAGGCATAGAGCAGCAGTCTTTAGCACTGCAGGATGGAATTTCTTTCACGCCGTTCATCGAGTCGCTAATGGAGCGAATTTCCAAGTATGCGGAAAAACTGAAGCCAGCACAAGATGAGAAAAAAGTGTTGAGTTACTTATACACGGCCGCGTTAACGAAATTTCACAGCAGTAAAAATCGAGTGAGCAAGAACGTGGTTTACAACTTGAATGCATTCCTGGGAACGATACAATCCGAAATAGAGAAGTTCGAAACAGTCACATCGGCAAAAGCCGCTATTGACTACAGACAGAGATACGAAGCGACGTTTGATGACAAAATTAAATCGGCGAACAACTTGATAACAACTGAAATCCTGCCTGAAATTGATAGTGTTTTTGCGAAAATCGATGAAAAGATCAATACTTTGATGGAAGAAACCATCGCCAAAAGAGACGCTACCGAAAGTTCGATAGAAGAAAGTAAAAAAAGGGAGAAGGAACTCGAAGCAATGGTGAAACTAAGGATGTTTTTGGGTATCCTGAAAATGGGGGGCGCCGTGCTCAACTTTTTCGGTCCAGCTGGATCAACTGTGGGTGCAGCAATCGGCGGCAGCGTTATGCTTTACGAAGCTTATGCGCTCGACGAGACAAGCGGTCAAGGAATCGACAGAATTGGAGCATTGCCCGCCGAGTTCAAATCGTCGGTAACCAAGATCAGTGAATTACTGAACAACGACGCTGCACTTCTCAAAGCCCAAGTCGAAGCAATAGACGTAGAAATGAAAAAATTGGACATCAACGACGAAGCAACTAAGCATTTGAGCAAAACGGATTTCAAAAACAATGTCGCGACGCTGCAAAAAAACATCGCTAAGTTGAGTGAGTTTCAAAATGACATCAAAGAAGAAGAGAAAAACAACCTTGTGCCCAGACAAAAGAAAATATTGGAAGAGATCGTCAACGCAACAAAAACTTCATTGGAAAAAGAAAAGAAACGTTTGGAAATAAATCAAGGCACGATAAAAACAAAAATTGAAAAGAAAGTGCAAATACTGAATAAAATACAATTGCTCGTAGGCGTTACTGAAATGTCTGCCGATTTGTTTAAACAGGTGAAAAATGCCGAAGAAAAATTGAAATTGGCCCAAAGCGTAACTCAGAAGCTGCAGAACAACTTGGACATTCTACGAAAGCACGAAAGAATCTTGTACGAAAAGGTGATTCCAGAAGCTCGGAAAATGGACGCAACTATCCATGAGCTGGTGAATTATCGTGGAAAATCGCACGCTGAGTTAGGCATCAAAAAATGGAGAGTCCAAAGCACTTTGCGAGATACGAAGAGTTTGTTTAGACAAATGAGCGAGGGTTATACGGTTCAAGAGGATCTGCGACTGTGTCTTCAGAAAGTGGAAGAAGGCATATCTACATTAATAGACATCTATGACCGCATGAATGAATATGCTGACAGCAAAATACTAGCAGAGTACATGGAAAATATAGCTTCAAAGAAATCACTGGGAATCCACGTTTCAGATCCTGAACTTGCTGATGCTCTGGTAGAAATGGAAGAGGTCATAAGATCCAATATGCTCATCGAGAAATACAAACTCGCTGTCAACAACGTCAAACAGCACTATTTCCCAGTCGTTGAAGAGTTCCTGCAAAAATCCTATTTGAACGTGACTGACATCGGGACAATCACTCGCAGCGCAATCGAAAATATACAAAAAATGGCAAAAGCAATCAGCGACGAGCAGTGGGGATCTAGCGAGTACGGCCAAAACACGTACGGCAAAGCAAACTTCGGAATAACCCATTTGAATCCGCCATTTTACGTCTGGAAATATCAGACTATTAAGGGAGAAATGAAGAAACTGCTGAAGGGGGAGAAGATAACGCTTGTAGCTGATATAACGAATGGCTCAAATTACAGTGCTGTCAAGTTCAATGAAATCGGACTTCGTTTCAAACTCTTTTCGTCTGATAAGGGCTTGCTCAAAAAATTCAACAAAAGCATCGGAAAACTCAGGCACCTTGAAATGACCATGTTCGGCAACCGTTATTACCGTTGCAATAGCAGAATCTACCGTGTCTCACTGGACAAAGATATCCGGTTCACAATAGAACAGTCGAGAGGAGGGATAGGCCCGAATAACGAGTACATAAAAGTCACCGAAAACCATGCTTTCTTGAGTCCATATGGCATGTGGAACATAAAATTATTAGGAGATTTTTCGGAGCTGGTGAGGTATCAGGACGAAGCCATTGATTTAGAGTTAATCGGAAGTGGGTCGTTATTGGCAGGAGATTCATTCATCAACAAAATTTGCAACGAAAAGTTGGATGAGTATTTTGAGTTCGACAGAAGCATCGACAGCACTTTGGTGTGAGTTTTCGTTTACACGTGTCCTGGAGACTCCAAATGACGTTTTTGGAGTATGATTTACTGCAGGCTC
>JAPYZK010004309.1:0-10620 GCA_030522785.1 Platygaster equestris
TAGATTTTTAGGCCGCGGATTTTTAGAAATAGAAATATCGAATTCGAGGTCATTAGGCAATCGTCACACGAAAATATAATTAAATAGGTTATCCAACACTGCTAGTTACGTCATATTCTAAGTAAATTTCAACCGTGGAACAGTTGGATTGCGTGATTATTTCTATTTTGTAAGCATGAAATGGATGGGATCGAAGTGAGAACAAAGTGGCATCCAGTGGCATCAAATTTGATGCCACTTTCATGCCACCACCTTTGCCAGGGAGCTGATTGCAGTCAATAATCAATCAAGTGCTACCAGATATTTTTCTCATGTCCATCAATTTTTTTCAAACGTTTTTTCTTACTGAGAAAAAGTCCTATTTAGGGAGAAATGCTAATTTTGAGGTTAGGTGCTGCTCTTTCAGAACTCTATTTTTTTTCTCGTGATGTTGGGTGTCCCGAACAATGATGTACCGGAGAGTCGTTCTTCACAATTTATTTACTGCTCGAAGGTCAGGTTACAAAAGAGACGCGAACTTCGTTCAACGCTAATTTTATAATCGAAGAATAACAATAAGAGAGGCGTCGCCAACACATCGCGCTGTAACACGCCACATGGCGACAGCCAATCAGAATCGAACAACAGTTTCATACGAATCAATTTAGCTTAATTACACGAGCACAAAATCAAAAATACGGCCTCGAATTAAAGAACTGAATTTCACTAAGGTTATTAGGTTGCATTAATCAAGAGTAAATGAATTAAATTCAGACGAACAATAAAAGTTTCGAAACTCGTTTAGAAATAAATGAAATTGAATTCATTGACGAAACAAAAAAAATACGGAATTAAATTATGAATAACGATATGAAATAATGAATGTAGCTAATATTCAACAGTGATATTGCATTCACAATAATATCTAACGCGAAATTAGTATTCTCCGCAAACGGGACTAAGTTCTTGAGAAATAAGCACGCATTTTGAAAAAAATATTTATGAATGTATCCACCCTTTTTTTCGAGCGCGGTAGTTTAACTGCGCGTCTACTCATTGAAAGAGGATCCACGCTATTGCGTTGTCAATTTTCTCGCAACGAAAAAATTTTGCTTTGGGGAGAAATTGCCAGTGATTTTTTCATGATATCTTAATTCTTTTACCCGCAACAAGCCTGTAACGACCCTGCAACGCCACTGAGTCGAACGAAATAGAATTGTTAGTCATTGCAAAAGGTTATTTAGATACATTGCAATAAAAATACATTCATGCTTACGTCTATAATTGGATTAATTTTTTTTGACGCCCGAAAAACACCGGACAACGGCTGCAGGACGCGTTATGTATTCGAAAACAACTTCAGACAACTTTATATTTTGAAGAAATATTTACCCTGTTGATAATACAACCTAACTTATAAACTACCCTCAAGGCACCTCAAGGCGTGTTCTAATCATTGCTGATTTCGTAAGCTTCGTAAGTAGCAGTAAGGTGCATTCCGTGGTCCAGCGTTGAGCGTCGAAAAGGGTCATGTGATTTCAAGTCAGTCGATTCTTTTCGCTCGACGCTGATGACGCGAGCCCTTGAAACTGCTACTCTCTCATTGTCCCACACTCCCATGTTAAAATGGAAAATTTGTCGCTTCTCACCGTGATCGAGGTTGGTGAATGGAGGATTGGTGAATGCTCAACACAACATATTAATCTCTAGTACAAAATGGTTTTTATTCAACCAAACTTAAAATAGTACACTTTTCACGAACTTAATTATCTTATTCTAGTCCTCTTAAAATTAGATTCTTTCCCGGAATCAGAACTAGAACTCAACGACTATGATCTGGTTCTTTTTTGTGATTTTGATTAGGACTCTGAACTCGATTCTGAACTCGATTGTGAACTTGAACTTGACTGTGAACTTGAACTTGAAGGAGTTGATTTGATTTTTAGATCTTTCGGTTTCTTTTGCTTCACTCGATAATTTTTAATTTTACAAAAGCCAGAGCTCAGGCTAGAAGTCGACACTGATCTAGCATGTGTTTGACTAAAAGAGCTTTTTTCCGTTTAAACTAAACAATCTTTAGTTTAAGGGACGGCTCGAAGTTTTATCCCATATGTTTGAGTAGTGTGGGTTTCGACTAAAAGGTTCAAATTGTCATCGCCCCAATATTCTAATTTTTTCAAACATCCCAATTGATTTTGCAATCTTCTGAACAAAACCCAGAGTGCCCCTTATCCCTTAGTTCTAAAATCCTTTTCTCAAATTCTTTTCTCTAACTACTTTAGCCCTCTCGATGGCTTCTTGAAGTAATTCCCGGTTCACTATAATTTTAAAGTAGATGATCAATATTTTACCTTACAATGTTTGCTGCGACTGATGATACGTACTCGTGATGGATATTTCTCAGGAGCTACACACTCAGTTGAGAAATATCTTAGCTTCAATTCTCGGGGGCTACACACTCAGTTGAGAATTAGACTTGGGATCTCTTCGGGAGCTACACACTCAGTGAAGAATGCCACCTCTATTCCCAGGGAGCTGCTCACTTAGTTGGGAATGGAGAAGGTCTGAGGTAGAGCCTGGGATTATGGTCCCTTTTATATGGGTCTTTTCCCGCGCATTTGGCCGCAACAGGGAAAAAGAGGGCACCACTTCCGTTGGTTGACCAATGACAATATTTGGCTTAATCTAGACTTATTCTAATTGGTCGCGTAAAGTCACCTGATAAAAGGATGCCATCCATGCTAGCGAAAGACTTCTAACTCGCGCCTCACTTGTTTGTTATGACAGGAAAACCTGACCTATATTTTCATATAAAGACTTGTATCTGATTTGTATAGTTTACTAATTCTCTAAAGTTAAAGTTCAATTAATTAACTCGATATAATCTTATTTTAGCGCTATTCGGGAGCACGATCCTGATTGTATTTAATTAATTAGATTTTGGAGGTGACTGTCATTCAGATAGGTCCTTTTAACTTGAGCCTGCAGTCTCGAACGAGGTGTTTCAGCCTATTGTGACTGAGTCGTCCGGCAGGAAAGTTTGAACGTGTACTTTTAAATATTATTACTTAAAACGAGATTTCTCTCATTATTAAGTCTCATTTTTTAGGTTTGTTTTTAAGGACTATTCATAACTAGTTCTTAAGTTAATTATTCTTAGTTTAGAACTATTTATTAAGCTCTGAAATGAAATAATTCATAGTGAGTGATTAATCCGAAATCACTCATAGGTTATGTGTTGTTTACCGAACTTAATTCCTAATGAAAAAAGGTGTTGGATTCTCAAGGTCATGAAAAGGGGTTATTTCCCATTTATATAAATTATCATGATCTCTTCCTTACTTATTTGTTTTGTTTTCTATCTATAAATCCAATGTTTACACACAACCGAATTGTCATATCAAAGGAGCCGTTAAATGTATCGAACATCGATAGTATCGAAGTTCGATACTTTTGAAAGTATCGCTTCTTTGTGAAACGCGCGAACTTAACTCAGTCTTATTTGTCTTATTCAAATGAACTCAATTTATGAAAAAGAGGTCGCTTTTAAGCGGCCTGTTACAACATGTTTTTGACTAAAAATATTAGAATTGGAAAACAGTTTTTGAAAACTCGGATTTGCAATTTGCCTAGTTTTCGATTTAATTATTTCGAAGTTCCGAATAAATATTTACTTTTTAAATTTGACTTTAGAAGATGTTGAAAATTGTCAATAGGTAAATTTGCATTTGAATATACATTATGAAACGGGTTCTCAAAATTGAATCGAGAAGTTGTCATTTGAATTTGAGAATTTGCGCAAATTGAAACAAAATTCTATGTGGTTGAAGTTCGAATCGTTTCGCCCGGATAAAATACACCTATCAGAGATTTCGAAACTAGCCGCAATAAATTTTAAATTCAAGGAGTTCTAGTGTGATAAATAATGGAATGGACTAAAAAATACGTGAATTTTCATTAGGCTTTTCAGAACATAATTCATGCAGGCTTTTTTCCGCGAAGATGTAAGAAAATGCGAGGAATTAATATGAGAAGAGCAGCGTGTGTGCAGATTCTATAATTCACAATTGATTTTGAGTATGTTCTAGCGCTTTTTTTTCGAAATTGCATGACGATTCGATTGTTCGAACGATTTTACGTCTTTGGTATTTTTTTCGAATTTCCCAAAACTCCTGGGGCTCGTACGACGAATAAAAAGATCATGTTGCACGTGCTTTGACGTTATGAGTGACAGTTCGGAATTAATTTTCAGTGTTTTCCAGCGTTTTTTTCTTTTATTTAGATCCCACGCTTTTGCTTTTGGCAAAAGAAGCTTTTTTTTTTTTTTTTTTTTTTTTTTTGAAATGTCCAAAAACGATGAAGAGTGAGAAATGTGCGGAGTGTCGGGTCGGGCTCTCGACGATCAGCAGTCATAAATGTCATAATAGACGTATATATATATCAATAGACACGCTCGCGCCATCACGAAAAAGTCAAAAAACGCGGAAAAATCGATTCCGGTTTTGCGAACAGAACTCGCGTACTCTTTTACAACCCCACAGTACAGAGTTCGGAGAAACCTCGATTTTCGTAGGTGCCCCAATCCCGGATATTTTATAGCCGTTTTGAAGGGCTCATCAAGAATAGTCAAACTGTGCAATATTACCTTTCTGAGATCGAGTTATTAAAAGTTAAAACGGTTATTTTTAGGCGAATCATGCAGGTATCGTAGAAAGCTGATATTTGAAAAAGTTACTAATTTTACTGAACTACAACAGAAAATACACTAAAAACTGAACATTTGAAAAAAATTTGAAACAACCTTTATTTGCGGGTATCGGACGACCCAAATACTTCGAGTGAGAATTTTTAGAAAATTGACTCAAACACACTCCCCTATCTATCAAATATACGCGCCATCACGAAAAAGTCAAAAAACGCAAAGAAAATAGATTTCGGTTTTGCGAGCAAAACTCGCGAACACAAGCCTTACACTGTAGGGCCTACAGTACACAGTTCGAAGAAATCTCGATTTTAGAAGGTGCTTCAATCCCGAAAACTTTATGGCCGTTTTGAAAGGCTCATTGAGTATAGTCAAACTGTGGAATATAAGCTTTTCAAGATTAATGGTTCGTCTGAAAATGCACGATGATTTCGAAAATCGTTGTTTTTTCAATATTCATCGGTGATTTTTAGGCGAACCAAGTATCGTAAAAAGCTTATATTTGGCAAAGTTACTTATTTTACTCAACTAAAACAGAAAATACACTCGAAACTGGACATTATAAAAATTTTTATGTACGCGAAAACCGGACGACCCAAATACCTTGAGTTACGAAAATTTATAAAAAGTCGACTAAAACACACACCCCTATTTATCAAATACCCGCGCTGTCACGGAGAAGTTGAAAAACCCGGAGAAAATCGATTTCGGTTTTGCGAGCAAAACTCGCGCACGGGTTGCAAGCCCCAGAGTTCGGAGAAATCTCGATTTTCGTAGGTGCTCCGATTCCGAATTTTTCATAGTCGTTTTGAAGGGCTCACTGAGTATGGTCAAACTGCAATATTAGCTTTCTGAGATTGATGGTTCGTCTGAAAATCCAAGTTCACTTTCGAAAATCATGAAATTTTCGATATTCATCGCTAATTTTTAGGCGAATCAAGTATCGTAGAAAGCTGATACTTTACAGAAAAGTTGGTTTGCTACAGCCAACCAAACATTTGGTAGATATTTAGCCATCCAAATTTGTATTTGTGCGTATTGAATTTTGGCCAGCTGTACCAAATTTTCATTTAGCTGAAACGCATTTTTAGTCACTGGTAATACAATTTCGTTCTCTCTACCAAACTTTTTGGTTGGTTAAATATGTACCAAATATTTGGTTGGCTGTACCAAACGACTTTTCAGTGCGGGCAAAGTTACTTATCTTACTCAACCAAAAAACAAAATACGCTCGAAACTGGACATTCCAAAAAATTTTCTAAAACATATACAATTTTCGGGTATCGGACGACTCACATACCTCAAGGTCCTCGAGTGAAGAATACAGTGACTTCGGGTGTACACCCGAATTCGCTTTAGCGCACGTGGTCGTGGCAGCTCCCGCTTTCCTAGCGCACGAAACGCACATCCTTCATAGCGCACAAATAGAGTGGTTGATCCTCGTAATACACAAAAATTGCATAAAAACGTTTATATCTATAAAATCTTGATCCAAAAGAATGATTTTTTACTTGAGAGAGAATCACTTTTGTAAAAAAATAAGGATTTTCATTGTTTCTTGTTTCGTGCACTATGGAAATATCATTTGTGCGGTGTGGGACAATTTCCTGCGCCACAGGATCGAGAAAGCTCGATTTCATTCCACTGGCTTGTATCGAAACTAATCGATTCTCGACAGGTTTGCAGTTGGCGGTCGTTTCCAGTCTTAGGTTTGGAAAAGAACGCTGAATGCGGACCTTTTCCAGACCTAGGAGTGGAAATAGTATATTTCTCAACGAGTGCAGAAGGAGCTTTTTTTACGAATGTGAAGTTTGCAAGACGAGCCGTAGGCGAGTTTTTCAATCACATTCGTTAAAAAAGCTCTTCTGCACAAGTTGAGGACTATATTTTTTCCAACAACGTGGGGAAAATACGATTTTTGACGTTTTGAGCCGTGGAGAAAATCGCATTTTCTCCACGGCGTTGGGAAAAAGGCCTTTCCAAGTCCTAGGTCTGGAAAAGGTCCGCAGTTAGCGGCCATTTCCAGTCCGCAACATCCCTCGGTATGTGCGAAAATGTAAATTACGTATAAATATGAATATTGTTTGAATAAACGTGATCAAAAGTCATGAACTTAATTAAAATTAATTTCGAATCGATTATTTTCGATACTCGCCGCGTCACGAAAACTCGCTCTCGATCCTTTGGCGCAGAAAAAAGTATGTGCACCTCGACGAAAACGTGTTTGCGCCTCGTACAAAGTTGACAACCGGAGGCAAAGCCTCGTGCTCGGCATTTGCCTCAGTTTGTCAACTTTCTACGCGGCTCGGAAACGCCCGTTTTCGCGCTCGGTGCACAATAATATACTATTTTATCACTTTTTTTCCGTTAACTTAGAGGTAAAACACGAACTTTTTAATGCGTAAAACGCTGAATTCACAATATTTTCGAATTTTTGCGCCTTCAAGTACTTTTGCATGCACCAAATCTCGTTGGCGATATTTTGGCGATACGGGAAAGAACGATGACGATTTTAGCGAGTTTTGCCCGCTGGAGCAGGCAAAAAAATAAGGTTTTTTGCCCTAGAGCTTAAAAGTAGGTTTTTTGACCGCTCCGCAGGTATTTAAAGACGCGAAAAACATACACATGTGGTAAAAAAATCATTTTTGGAAAAATTCACTGCAGTATACTAGGTTATTGGTGTTGCTGTTGTTGTAGAGCACTTGGTTTTGGTCCCAATGTTTTTTCATCGCATCAGATTTTAGACTGGGCACGGAATGCGAGCGTTAGGTGCGGTTTTTCGAAGCTGCTTTGACATGCGACAAAAAGCTTGACGAGTTTGTAATTGCGAGGCGCTGAGCATGCGAGATGCTCATTTGAGAACAGTATCGGTTTATCCTTGCCCCCTTAATAATGTCGTTTATCGCAGATTCGCGGTTCGATAATTTTCTTCAAATTGTGTTTTGAAAAGGACTGATTGTGAGTACGCATAATACAGTCCCTCTATACAAATGATTGATATTTTACTCATCATCATGGGACATGGGATTACGACGTGTATCTTTTTATGCTTTTCCTCTTGGAATTATATTAAATTCTTGAACATTCTCAGGTTGTTGATTTTCAGATATTCAAGATAAAGTAACCAGGATCAAAGACTTCTCTCCATGATATATTGAGAATAAGTAAGTGCAATCACACTTTTCCTTCTTTAGAATAAATTTGCTGCCAGGAAAAAACCTTTACAGATCTCGTCACGAAAAAATGACGTAATACTACGACTCGGTATCCAAAACGCTCAATTTGGTAATCGATGTTATCGGAAGTGCCGGGATAGCACGATAAACGCGCGACATGAGAACAATCGCCGATTTCAGCCACGATCGCGACGCGGGGATCCTTATAATCAGTAATTATTTGCCTCAGAGTCTTGCGCTGAACGTAGCAATCACGTGCATCTACGTGAATCGAGATAGATCACGCACCGATTTACTTAAAGTACCATGTGCGAGCAAAAAAGTCTCGACCGGGCTCTCATTATTAGCTTGATCAACGTGTAAAAGCGGTCGATAATACCATGGGAGAAGGGGCAAAAAATATCACGAAGAGCGGCACCCTCGGCTACATTTAAAACATTGATGGAGTCTTCAGTGTAACTAGATAACGGCTTTATTTTGATCTTTTTCGAGCGACAATGGGAATCACTGTATCCGTGAAAGTAAAGGGTACATATCTTATTTGTATTCTGTTGACATTTGGACTTCGATGAATTCCTGTGTTATCTGATACAGAGAAAAATCGGGACGAGGGTCTATTCACTCGTGATTTGAGTAGTTTCATGGTTTGAAATAAATCAAAAAAGTTTGTATATGTATCTCTCCTGAAATTTAAATGATTAGTTTCGGTTCGTGCCCCATTTTCGTTGAACTTCATTATTTCTGATTGAGAAAGTGACACCAAATATTCACTTCGAATTATTTTATGTATAAACTTTGTCATATCTTGCAACAAATTTGCAAAAACCTGACAGTAGATGGAATGTCACTAGCTGAGTTTTTAACCGCGAATGAAGATTCCCGTTCCTCCCTAAAAATGTATGCGATCATAAAAAAGTTTGACATCAATCTAACCAATAAAAATACTCAGAAACGAACCCAACAAACTCAACTCCATGTTTTTTACCTCACGAAAGAAACGGCGGCCGGCGCGAAAACGAGGGTTTTTACAGTGACGAAAATGGCGTATCGCATTTGCGGGATATAAAAATCGCGATGATCGAGTGTACAAAAGATTGGCGTACGATGAGGCACTTGCTACCGCGGTGGTTATCGTTACAGCTAATACGCGTCTCGACGCGGATGAAGCGAGATGAAATGAGACGAAATAGAGGCCAGGGGGAAAATGCGCTGGCTGGCGATAATAATGATGATGTTGATGATGATTACCGCGGTGGCGCGGCGTTTCGCGCGAGACTTTTAAACGGGTCGTCGCGCGGGGAAAGTGAAGGAGTCTACTAATGCGAGTCCGAGACTTATTATGCCGTGTGAATTATTGTGCATCGTGAATAAATAGGCGTAATCGTGCGAGTATCGCTTGCACGCAACGTCGCCTTAGCGTTTACACGAACGAGAACAGAGAACATCGTTGCGTTTTATTTATCGGCTTTCTAAAGACGTGTTCTTGTGATTGTTAAAGAACAGGACTGGTGCGAGCGATTAAACCCGTGTGGGGACTACACATTGTTGTAGGCACTTGTTGATCGAACAGCATTGATTTCGGAATAATGTTATTTTAACAATTACATTTTAACAGTTACAAATTTAGATTTAGCTCCTAACACACATGTGTAATATTATGTCACCACTTTCAAGAATTGAGGAGAACGTTTATGAATATTCAATAGAGTTCACGTGTAAAAATTACTTGTTTTCGACAGCGCGAGTTGGGGAACAAAAACCATAATATCATGTGGTGGTCCTCGTGGAAGGCGAAGGTTGGTCTCGAGTTTGGCGCGGGCCCAGGATATGCCGAGGACGACGAAGTAGAAGACGCAGTTGTGGTGGAGCAGCATGACCGAGTAGGCTAAGTGCACTGTGTTGAAGTCACTGAGTTCAACGTCCATGGGATGCGGGGGGCGCTGGAGCGATTTCGCCGACTGGTATAGGCGGTGGCATTCGCAGATGGTGTCCTTCGAGTCGGATGTTACAAGGAGGTCGAGGAGGCAGTCATGGACCATCAAGGGGTCACATCCTCTTCATAGGTCTCGCAGTTGTACGTCGTCGGGACTTGTGGGAGGTTCAATGGGATATCATGTGTAAGGTCATAGTCATGTGTAAGGCTATCGCGTAAACGCAATCCACTGAGAAATGGGGAACATTCTGTAAATTTTAGCGTGGAATCTTCTCTGTCGACGAATAAACTATCCCCGAAAAAAACTTCGAAAAAGTGAAAAAGGTTTGGCGGTTTTTCAGGCCAAAAAAGTTTTGATTCCATACAGCCTCCCTTTTGAAAAACGTCATAGTGACAAAATAAATACAAAAAGCAGTGATACCCGACTAAGACGGGCTTTCTCATAAGCGAGCATACTTTCTTGAGGCTAATAAAAGAAAGTTACAAAAAAAAGCCCGACAACCCGTTTTTTTCGTCCCTAATATTGTTCTGCTACTGTCCCTAATATTCTGAAATAATTATTTTATATTTTATGACATAAATGACGTTGTCATTAAGACACGAAAAAGATTAACATTACAGCAGTAATTTGATTTAGAGGGAGAGTGGAATAAGTAGTTGAACATTGATATAGTTGTAGAATAGAGTGTCACGTCCCGGTGACAGGATATTTTATTTAGTTATTTTATTCGACCTTCATAATTCCACGTTGCGTCGCAGTTCGTTAATTAAGATAAAGAATTGTTTTTCTGGGCCACGTCAATAAGATAAGAATTGTTTTTCGGGAATAA
>JAPYZK010004310.1:0-19738 GCA_030522785.1 Platygaster equestris
CGGGTCGATGGAGGGATTAATCCCAAGTCGACGTAAATACCGAGTAGTGTATAAAGTCGGCCATGGACGTGGGACGCGGGACGAAAAAATAAATATATTCGTTCAGGTAAAAAGAGACCTGAACCTCAAAGACCCGCCAAGGGTGTGAGTAACCGGTATAAAAAAAAAATAAAGTAAAGGTATTGGGAATATTATTTAAATGGGATGTTAGGTTAAGTACGCAACAGTCGGGAAAAATGTGCCGTGAGGACCGTATGGTCGAGTTTTGTAGAATTGCATAATATAAAGTGAATAAACTATTTTTACTTTAACAAGTTTTTAAAATTTTCATGATTTTTTGTTGACAAATTTTTGAAAATTACTAAATAGTTTCAGAATTCACCTTCAAATTGAAAATAAAACCCTGAATATTTCGGAAGTCTTCGAATTTTAGATTTTAAATATGCATATCCATGGAATTCGAAGTTTTAAATGAAAGTTTTCAAAGTTCAAAGTTAAAGTTTCTTCGAAGTTAACAATTGAAATTGAGAGTTACTTTGATATTTATACTGAAAATGTATGAGTTTGAAGATTCAAGTTTCGAGTTCAAAGTTTCTGTCATGTTAATTCAAGTCAGCAACCTAAAGTGTGAAATTAAAGTTTTTTCCAAGTGCAAATTTTAAGTCATGAGTTTCAAATTTCACACTGAAATTTAACATCGAAGTTTTTCCAAAGCTTGAAGCTAAAGTTACTCAAATTTCACATTAAAAATTCATGGGTCTGGAATTTTAAGTTACGGAGTTTTTCCAAAGTGTGAAGTTGAACTTTTCAGTTACTTCCAACTTTACGAGTTTAAAATTTCGATTTGAAGGTGCACTCTAGATTTAAAGTTACGTATGCAAAATTCCGAAAGCCAAAATTTACCGAAGTCAAAGTTTAAGCTCCGAAATCGAAGCTGAAGATTGAATTCAAAAGTCGAAGCTTCAAAATGAAGTTACACATGAATTAAAGTAGAAAGAAGTTTTCCACCATAATCTCAGAGTCCCCCGGATATTTCATACTTAGACATCAGCATAGGTTAAAAATTCGACTCGACCCGTCGAACGTTCGTCAAAATTTTCCCGGCGTTGCGAATAATGATGTAGCGAGCGAGGCGGTAATTTCCGGGGTGAGAATATACCCTGGGCGGACGTTAATTTAATGCAAATCCGGTGAAGGAGCCGGGTCGTGTATTACGTTTGAAGTGTTGCTAAAGGTGCATCGCAAGTGGCGAATCCTAGCGTGCCAGGTCGATTAGGTACTTAACTCCAACACGCTGCGTCTCATTTCCGGCAACAAGAGATTTGTTTGACTTGATAAAACTAAAAGCTGATAAGTTCTCACACGTGTTGCCTTCCCAGCCATTCGTTACGAGCGCTTGATAGATGGGATACACTCAATTTCATCTGAGTTCTGGCTCATGGTCTCGCTACTCTTCTTTTGTTCTCTATTCAATCTCCATGCATGCTCTTTTACGCGGGACGAGGTCAACGAGCGCGGGCGCGCAAACATGGATTCGGAATTAATTACGAGGTAATTAATTGTCATTGGCCAGCTTCGATCCTACCTTCGATTAGATGATTCGATCGAATATCGCAAACTCCGAAGGCAGCGCGTTACATGCAATTAATTGCACTTTTTTTCTGTTTTAACGAGGAATGAAAGTTGGGTTCTGTAGAAAAGGCGGACTGAATGAAGTGTGATCGAAATGTGATCGATTTCGATTGATAAAAGATCGTTATTGATCGATATGTTATCGATATCGATTCATCTATGATTGATGTCGATCGATATCGATTTATTGTATATGTGATTAATATCGGGCGATATTTGATCGATATCGATTTATGTGATTGATATCGATTTATTGTATATGTGATCGATATTGACCAATGTTATCGATATTGATTCATACGTGATCGATATCGATTCATATGTGATTGATATTGATCAATGTTATCGATATCGATTCATATGTGATTGATATCGATCGATATGTGATCGAAATCGACTAATGTATGATCGACATCGATATATATGTTAATTATATCGATTCATATGTGATTGATGTCAATTCAAATGTGATCGATATCAATTTATATGTGATCGATATTGATTTATATGTGATTGATATCGATCGATATGAGATCGATATTAATCGACATGTGATTAATATCAATGGCCATGTTGTCGATATCGATCGACGTTATCGATATCGATTCATATATGATTAATATCGATCGATATGTGATCGATATCGATCACGAAATAGCACTCCTGTCGAACCATATAAACATCGCCCATACACCTGATCAACAGAATAACAATTTTAATAAATACTTCATGTTTTTGTCATTTCCCACGATTTTGACGTGCAGACGTCAGTTTTTCAATAGTATAGCGCTTTTTCGATATTTTTGCAATGTATCGAAGTGTGATCGAGAATTTGCGAGTTAAAATCGATATGTGATTGATACCGATCGATATATGATAGATATCGATTGATATCGATTGATATCGATCGACTTATGATAGATATCGAATGACATATGATCGATATGTGATCGATATCGATTGATATATGTAATCGATTTGGACCGATATGTTTCAAATACATAAGTTGCAAATGTAAATTTTGAAAAAATTCAACTTTTAACTTTCGACTCGTAACTTTTACATGTCAATTATAACTTATATCTGTCGTATACAAATCTTTAAAAAACTTCTAACTTTAAATTTGAATGTCACAATTGGAAAACACTAACTTCGAAATCAAAACCTAATTTTTTAAATCCGAAATTGAAAGGAGCTTCAACTTTGATCCGCAATTTGAAATTTCGAACTTACAACTTCAAAATGTGAATCTAAGAAAAACTTCTAACTCATAAATGTGAACTTGGTAGAAACTTCCAATTCGAACTTAAAAACTAACTTGGAACTTCGGGCTGGAACTTCAAAATCGATCGATATATTATCGATATCGATCGATATGCGATCGATATTGACCGACGTGTTCCAAACTCGTAAGTTTTCAATGTAAACTTCAAGAAACTTCAGCTTCAAACTTCGAAGTCAATTTTTAAAATCCAAAATTTGAAGAAGCTTCAACTTTGATCTGCACTTCGAAATTTCAAACTTACAAGTTCAAAAAATGTGGATCAAACAGGAACTTGGAATTCATAAGTTTCAAATGTGAACTCGTAAAAAACTTCAAATCCAAACTTAAAAACTTCAAACTCATCACTTTCAATTGTAAACTTAACAAAAACTTTAAACTCTGACTTGGAACTTCGGGCTGGAACTTCAAAATCGAAACCCATAACTTCAGAAAAAATTTCAGTTTCAAAATCAACTATTTTCGCACCCCCTCCCCCTTCCAAGGGTCAAAAACCTCTTCAAAACGAATGGAAACCCCAGTCAATGGAGCTAAATTTCACATGCCTGCACGCGCGCGATTTGGCACGTGAACGCGTAAGCTCATTGACACACTACGCGTACGTCGGACACAAAGGTAACGCAATGAATGCCGTGTTCGGCGCAATCCATTACAAGGATTTCACCAGAGTTTTGCCGCGATAAATCACAATTGAAACATTAGCGAAGACGCTGGGAAGCGAGAGTACAATAGCGTATTCATCGATGAATACGACAAGTCATTGGCTTCAAAGATCGTACCGATTTTTTTTCGATTCAACGGGACGTGCCAAAAACAGTTTCGCGGCGCGAAATTGGTTTTCGATAACTTTTTGTTATTCCGGCGATTGTGGACAAATAACTAACGGTACGGAGTACAAAACGAATCGTCATCGAACATTTCGTCCCGCCTTGAAATCACAATAGATCGTTTCAGAGGATAGCCCGGCGTGATTTATCGATTTTTATGCTCGGATTCGACGATTTTTGGCACTGGCGAGTTGCGAAAGAGTTAAAATTTGTGTCGTTTTTGTAAATCGATTTATTTGAGTGAAAAAGAAGTAACTTGAGAGTTCTCGAACGTTGAGGAAAAATTCTGGGTCGATTTTGAAACGAGAAAATTCACTTAGGCACGTAAGAAATTGAGGGGGAAAATGTGTAAACATCGGAGAACCCTGAAACTCCCAACAGACGAAAACGAAAAGTGACAGGAGCGTGCCTCCCCAAGGTTCAGACGAAAGGGCGCTTTGATGACATGAGCCGAAGGGAGCACGGATGTGTCTCGAGAACAATTGACATCGGGTTTCTACACTCGACATTTCAATTTCAGAGAAATTGCGAAAATTTTATGGGTAGAGCTGAAGAAGCAGGGGACCAGGACTACGACAAAGAAAGATCACGCGTTCTGTATTCATTGTTAGTTCGGATGGGGCGAGGGTGTTAACGAGAATTCGCCATATGATGTGCTTTCGAGCTCGAATATGACGAAAATCCCCTAAGAATACGTACACCACTCGGCAATGATTTTGGAGATCAACAATGATTGCAATTTACCTTTCTTCTTTAACGTGCATTATTTATTGGAGTGTTAGTAGGGGTATGAACAATCGAATGGGTTCTAGAGTAACGTCTACTCTCTGAATCTGAATCGGAGAAATTCACTGGTTTTTCAAGTTTCTAGTATATTACTGCGAATAGTGATAGGAAATTACGCAACTGTCCTTTTCTTTCTCATAAAAGCAGTCATTTGGTGAGAGAAAGAGAGCTATAGTAAAATTTATCCCTGACTGCGAAATTTCTGGTGTCCAACAAATGTATCAAAAATAGCCCCAAAATGGACTGTTTTTCGATGAATTTTTGTTTGACAAGCGCTAAAATAATCTCAATTGTAATACGACCTACGAAATTTTCATCAACCTTCTAAAAACTTCTAAAAATTCTCAAATAATCATTTTCGAAAAAATCACCGAAATTCAACAACTAAGTGCATCAATAATTTTATTTAAATTATGAACCGACATTTTTAAAGAGCTCAAGCCCCCCCCCCCCCCCCCCCCCCCCGGCTTCTAAATTTTTCATGTATTTTTCCACTATTTCCCATCCCCAAAATCCCTAAAAAAAGAAAAAGAACTATTGAAGCCTCATTCACCGCAATTCAAACGCGACACCTCATAAAGTAGACCTAAGTAAGTCGTCGAGCAAATCACCATGACAAAATACGTGACAATTTTCTGTCTCTTGATTTCAGCACCGGTATATGATCAAGATACCACACAAATTGCAGAGTACAATGGAGGTACGTAAGAGCATGTTTATTACTGTCGTAAATTCAACGGGGAAGGTAACAAGCTTTATACGAAGATTCGAGCCAAATGAAGTGTTCCATTATGTAGTAACCGAGCGGACTTTATGAATCTTGGGGCACGCTCAAAAAGTTGCAATTATAATAGATTTATACGCGAATTCGTACTTCCCTGAGAAACTTTGTTGAACCGCATCGGATTTCATAGAAGTTAACTTCCCCGATGGATTTATTCGAGGTCAAGTACGATCCTTTGGAAGTATTGGAATTCTTTTAGAATTTACGGTCATTTGAAGTCAAAAACCTGTAGGAAATTGGAAATTAGATTCTATTTGGTGATGCAGAGCATAAGTATGTACCAAAATTCATCTACAGAGCAATTGAAGGTCAACTCAAGGTGACCTTCAGATATCGAAAAAGGAACTTATAACCTCAGAGTGATTGTAACAAATCTGATGACTTGTTGGTAGTAATCAAGTACCTGAAATGACCTTGTGGTACTCATAATGACCTTGAAGGTGACCTGTGAATACCTACAAGTATGATTCTTTCTCAGTATTTGTATTCTTTTAAAATTTAAGGTTACTTAGAGTCAGAAACGTAGAAAATTGCAAACTACATCCTATTTAGTGATGCAGAGCATAAGTATGTACCGAAATTCATCTACAGAGCAATTGAAGGTCAACTCAAGGTGATCTTCAGATATCGAAAAAGGAACTTACAACCTTAAAGTGATTGTAACAAATCAGATGACTTCTTGGTATTAATCAAGTACTCAGAATGACCTTATGGTACTACCAATGACCTTGAAAGCGACCTGTGAGTACCTACAAAAACCCTGTAGATACTTAAAGGTCACCTTCATAAAAATGTAGCTCAGTGCCTTGCAGGATCCGATTTCTCTGAAGATAACGTACTTTTATCACTGTCTCTAGTCATTTCTCTTTCCCAGGAACACAGAACTGTGTTCACTTTTAACGCTTCGTAATTCGGATTCTAGACTCAAGCAGCTGTTACTACAATTACAAACACTACCACGAAGGTGATCGGATAATCACAAACGAGCCATGCCTGAATTGCACATGCCATAACCGGATGCTGATGTGCTACCTTAGGGTATGCCCATTCACGAAACCGATCGGCCAGAATTGCGTGGTGGAGAAACGGCCGGACCAGTGCTGTCCCTTGATAACGTGCCCGGAAGTGGAGGTCCACCTCCTGACTTCCACCACGAGTTCGCCCTCGACAGAGCTCGGCTTCCCCGACACTTACGGCTGCAACGTCAACGACTTGTTCTACGCCGACGGGGCTCAACTACCGATCGACTACCACAACCCCTGCGAACTCTGCTACTGCATTCGGAACAAGACTACCTGCCTCATGCAGGAATGCACGCTCCACGTCGCTGGCTGCAAACCGATTTACCAACCGGGTGTCTGCTGTCCTGTGAAGTACGACTGTGGTACGTTCGAATTTTTGAATTATTTGCACGATTGCGGTGTCTCCTATGAAATTTTGGACTTCTCTTAAGAAAATTGTGTTGGATGGGGGGTTGTTGATATTATATCGTTATTGTTGAATATCGATGTACGATGCGTTCGTTTTTCGATATTCTATACGAACTATATGCGATGTTTTCGATCTTATATTTTTTCGATATTCGATATTTTTAACATTCGATACTATCGATATTTTCAGTGTTTAATATTATCGATATTATAAATATTCTATATTTAGACACGATATATCGTATCAAATATCCGATATTTCACTAAACATCGAATATTATCGATATCGTATCCGATATTTTTCTAACTATTAGGTATTATCGATATCGTATCCGATATTTGATTTTTTTTCAAATATCGGGTATTATTGATATTTTTGGACAATATAAACAACTCTACTGTCTGGTTGTTGATATTATCTCGATATTATCGAATGTTAATTATTAAATATCGATATGGAATATTTTTTATATTCGATATTATCTATATGCGTTTTTCAATATTCTATCTTATCAATGTGCGATGTTTTCGATGTTGGATACTATCAATATTCGATATTCAACATTCGATAGTACCGAAATTTTCAGTACTCACTATTATCGATATTTTCAGTATTCGATATTATCGATATAAGACATTTTATATATCGGGTATGCAATATTAAATATTAACGACGTTCGTTATTTTCGATATTCGATATTTTCAACATTCGATATATATATAATCGAATGTCGATTATTTTGACACAATATATTATGTCCAATATCTGATATTATACTAAATATCAAATATTATCGATATCATGTTTCAAATTTTCCTGAATATCAGATATAATCGATATCGCATCCGATGTCCGATATTTTTCTAAATATTGGATATCATCGATATTGGATATAATCGATCTCGATATTTTTTGGAAATATCAACAACTGTATTGTAATGTTGTTGATGGAATATCGATGATAAAATATTGATATGTAATACATTCGATGCCAGATATTATCGATATTTGACATTTTTAACATTCGATATTATTGACTATTTCAATATTCGATATTCTCGATACTTCCATTATTCGATTGATATTGCAGTAATGAATATTGTCGACATTCTTTATTTTCGATATTCGATATTTTCAGTATTCGATATTATCGAATATCGATATTTTGGACACAATATATCGTATTCGACATCCGATATTTTCCTGAACATCATATAATTGATATAAATATTATTGAATATCGATCATCAAATATCTATATGCAATATTCTCGATATTATTCATATGCGTTTTTCGATATTCTACATTATTGATATTTGTTATTCTGAATATGCGATATTATCGATATGCGACTTTGATTTATTGGATTTAGGCAATGTGAAATATTTTGGACATTTTTTATTTTCCCTACTCGATATTTTCAACTTTCGATGGTATCGAATATCGATATTTTGAACGCAATATATCGTATCCGATATCCGATATTTCTCTGAATATTGGATATTATCGATGTCGATATTTTCTAAAAATATCAACAACCCTCTGTTTCTTATCTGTCTGTGTCAATAAGAACTTTAGTGTTCAATTATATTTAGACATGCCTCCCCTTTAAAAGGGGAGGCCTGTAAATTTACACCGAAATGAATCATACCATATCCGATTTTAACCGATAGATTACGACGAAAAGGCCGAAACGACGGTCAGGCCGACACCCGGTCTCATTATGACAACCACCATAGCGCCGGGTTCCAGTGCCCAGTGTTTCCACAAAGGCAGAATATACGAAGACGGAGAGCTGATTTATTCGACAGAACCCTGTCAGCATTGTTATTGCTTCCGCGGTGATATCGCTTGCGCTATTCAAGATTGCGGAACGCCTATGCAAACGCACGGGAAGAACTGCACGGCGCTGCCGCCACCCGAAGGTGAATGTTGCCCGACCACGTACCAGTGCGGTGAGTTCGCGATTTATGTGTTTATAAAGCGTGTCGTACAAAATGTTGCGCTTGAGATACAATTTTCCCCTAAGTGACGTGAAATACGAGTCGTATTTCATTCGCAGACCCTTCAAGTATCTCGAGTGGTTTCAATTGTAATAGCAAATAATACGAGGGCACTTTTTGTTCCGTTCTATTTAGAGAGCGATATGGAAGCCTCGACGTTGCCGGGAATCGAAGAACAGACCACAGAAATGGAAACAGAAACCATTTTACCCACGGAAGAGCCGGAAGACAAGGGTCAACAGACCACGGAAACGTACCCTGGCGCGGATAACGCGATTCCGGAACATCCTGCAGGCGAGGTTACAGAATCTCCGGGAGTTGGAGGGACGGAAACGACGACGTCCGAGGAGAAAGAAGTCGTTGAAGCCAAGACGACGGAATCCAGTGTTACAGTTGAAGAAAGTACGTCGATGAAGGAAGTTTTCGAGAAAACTACCGAAGCTGGAGCTGAAGTGACGGAGAAACCCGAAATTGGGGAAGCTGAATCAACAACACTCTCCAAAGAAGGCGAAAAAGCAGCAACTACCGAAGAGTCGAGCAGAACGGAGATCCCTACGAAAGAAGTGACGCAGGAGTCGATTCCAAGTGAAGAAACTACCGAAACCAGCGAAGAAAAAGTGACGGAATCGACGGAGAGTAGTATGGTGACGGAAAAAATGGCGTCCATTACTACTGGCCTTCCTGAAGAAGTTACTGAACAGACAGTCGTTACGGTGAAAGCCAGAGAAGAACAGACACGAAGCACGGAAAAATCGACCAGAGAAGAAGATACATCAATGACGACTGAAAAACCGAAAGAAGAAGAACCCATATCCAGTTCAGTTGAAGAGAAAGAGTCGACTACTCCATCTACGATCACAGTCGAAGAAAAAATGATTACAGAGACTTCTGAAATGCCGACGACAGAGAGAAAATTAACAAGTGAAGACATTTCTTCCACGGAATCGCCGATCAGTACCCTGAGCACCGAAGAGAAGGTGGAAGAGGCATCCACGACTGCCGGAATCGAAAGCACATCGCCGAGTGTAAGAGAAATGGAAGAACCCGGCTTAACAACTGCAGTTGAGCTCGAGAGCAGAGTTTCCTCGACTGAAGGCGCGATTCTGGAGAGTTCAACGCTCTCAGAGGCAAAAACAACGGAATCTGGGCAGGAACAAACGAAACTGGTTGAAGAAACGCCGTCGACTCACACTACTATTCCGATCGTCGATCGAATGCCGGAGCACAAGGCCGAGGACAAAGACGCCATCTCCGAAATGCCGATGACGGAACAACCAATGGAACTGACCGTGGGAACGACCGAGAGGCAAACGTACTTGCCGCCGTTCGAGAGCACGACAGCAACGACAGAAGAAATAAGCGGGCCAAGCTCATCTACAGAAGGCGAATCCTTGAGGACGGAACTTCCGACGACTGCCCAAGAGGTCGACAAGTCAGGGCCGTACACCACAGAACCCTCCGAAGAAGAGAAATTGTCTACCAAAACGCCATCTGTGTCGACGACTGTAGAAGATGTCCAGAAGACTGAAGTTCCAGTGAAAGAAACCACTGAGCCAAGTCCAGCGGAAGTACCAGAAGGATCTACGACTGTCGCGGAACCTTCCTCGGAAACTCCGACTTCCGCTCCGGAAGAAGAATCAAAATCGACGAGTGTCGCAGAGGAAGTGTCCACCGGTGCGCCTTCTGAAGTGACGGGAAGCATAGAATACAAACCTACTACCACTGCTGAACACGACGTCACTGAAGCAGCTGTTCCAGAACAAACAGTAGTCGCCGAAGAAGCGACACCGGAAGTTAAGGAAACGAGTGCAGAAACATCGGAACCCGAAAAACCAACAACGATCGAAATGGCAGATCACACTGCTGCCTCAGATGTCACATCACGTCCAGAAGAGCCAACATCGACGGAAGCTATCGAGCCCTCATCCACAGCTGCCGAACCCGTTGTGAAAGAGCTGACCGAAGCGCCGGAAACCAGTGCCACCGAGTCACCAATGCCAGAAAAGAAGGTAACTGAAACACCCACTGCCGAATACGAATCAACGACGAGTCTTGAGTCGAAACCAACAGAAGATACGTTGAGTACCAGGATAGAAGACAAACAATCATCGACAACGCTGACGGAAGAAGTGGAAATGTCCACATCGGGAGAACCATCCACTGACCAGGCTTCGATGAGAACCACGGAATCAACTATTGTGCATGAAATGACAGAAACTTCCAAGATCGATTCAGAAACAACCGTTTCGGACAAAGGAACCACCGAAAAACAAGAATTCACGGAAGGGATGATGAGTTCGATATCTCCGAAGAAAGACGAACCCGTGACAGAAGAGCCGCGACCATCGGAAGTAACAAGTCAAGAAACTCCATCACCGGATGAAGAATCTAGTCATACCACAACAGAAAAACTGCAGACTGTCAACATTCCCGACGTGGAAGTTCAACCACCCTCGGGTATTCCAGGTGAAGGCAACTGTCTCGTGGATGGTCAGTCTTACAGCAACAATTCCGCTATACCCCCTGCGAATCCGTGTCAGCAGAGCTGCCACTGCATAAGCAGCATCGTCCATTGCGAACTCGTGCGGTGCGAGCCGCCTCCGGTTGACGGAGAAAACTGCAAGCCCGTGAAAACAGAAGCTGAATGCTGTCCTATGTACACGTGCGAGTCCAAACCTGACAAAGAATTGGAATCTGGAAGTCACATGATGGACCAAGAGACTCCGAAACCGGAGGAGAGAACTGAGGAACCGAAAATTACTGGACCGGAAGTTTCGTCGACGGCTGAATCAGTGACGGAGTTGCCAACCAGTTCCGAGAGGTTACCAGAGAAATCGACTGAAGCGCCGGAAGCTACTCTAGTGACAGAAATGAAGAAAGAAGTCGAAGAAGCGATTACCACAGTTTCTGAAGCTATGCAGACTGAAGAGCATGCTTCTACCGAACATGTTACGCCTGTTTTCGTGGAACCGAGTTCAACGACTCCGAAGATTGTGGAAGTGACAACGTCGGAAGCTCCATCCGAGTCGAGCTCACCAAAACTGCCAGAAGACGTGACGACTGAAGTAGTAACTGACGAAAAAGTCACTCCTGAGCCAGAACAGACTACTTTAACGAAAGAAGAAACGGCTGAAGACTTGGGAACAACTCGGTCGCCTGATCAAGAGTCATCTACCGGTGAGTCGTTCACTCCTGAAGAACCAAGCACGTCCAAGAAGTTGGAAGAACCTGACATGAAAGAGAAGGAAATGACTGAAAGTACTTTTGTACCCGAGAAAGTGTCGTCCACGGAATCATTTACCACATTGACGGAAAAATCGCATCCTGAAACAAGCAGTGAAGGAACGACAACGATGCTGCCGGAATCTTCTAGACCCACAATCGAAGCAAGGACAACATTGATTCCAGAAGTAACGGAGGCCTCTAGTCCCACAACCGAAGCGAGAAAGACGTCTTTGGTTCCAGAAGTGACAGAGCTCCCCACAAGTCAAAGCCCGTCACCTCCCGAGCAACCAAAAGAAGAAATAACGGTGACTCCATCCGGAGAAATGGAAATGTCGACCGAATCGTTGACAACGAGACCAGAAGATCGATCCAGCATATCTTCGGAAATACCGGAAGTTACGATAGTTGAAGCCGTGGAGATTGGATCCACTTCGCCCACGCCATCAGAAAGTGTGACGGAAGGTGAGAAATTAAGCACATTGTCAGAATCAACTTCAATTAGTCCACCGAGAACGACAGAAGCGGCTGAATCCTCGACAATGATCGATTTGGAACAAAAAATAGGCGAAACGGACGCCAGTAGTAAGGTACCTTCTGAAGAGACGACGCAACCTTCAGGAACGAAGAAACTGCCTGAAGTCACTTCAACGATTGAGACGTTCACAACGGAAAAGTTGACAACATCGGTCCCAATCGTGAGTGAAACCATGGTTACTGAACGACCAGTGGAAGCTGACAAAGAAACGAGTAAAATAACAGAAGATACTGTGACACCGTCTACAGAGCGAATCGTGGAACCGACGGAAGAATATCAAACGACGAAAGAAACTGAACAAGAAATTGACCAGGCGACAACTGCATCCGTAGAACAAACTACCAAACAAGATGAATTCAAAACTACTGTAGTATCGGATGCCACAACTTCAAAGAAAGAAGCGACCGAACTTACTACTGAAGAACCCAAACTCGAAGAACACACGCCAGCTGTCGAACTCACGACCGAAACACAACCAGAGGTCACAGAATCTCCGAAAACGCCCACCGAAATACCCGCCATCGTCACAACCAGTACTGAAGTTGAAAAACTCAAACCTGGAACACCCACAGAAGGACCTTTGGCGCCCTCGACGGAAGAAGCGAGCAAACCCGTGGAAGAAGTGACAACAGAATCGCCTGTGAAAGAAAAGACAACAGAATCGCCTGAGATCGCCTGAGAAAGAAAAAACAACAGCGAGTATAGAAGAAAAAATACCCGAAGTCACCGAAACTCCCCAGGAGAAGACAACAACCAAGGAAGAAGAAAAAATGACCGACAGACCTCGAACACCTTCACCCGAGACCATTGTAACCGAAGAACACACAACAGAAACGAAAGTCAGCGAAGAACCAGACCAAGGAGTTACAATGCCCACGAAAGAAGAGCCAACCACCAAAATCCCGATCGAAACCTTCCCAACTGAACCCAGCAAAACCACTGAACCTACGGAAAAAGTGCCTTCAACGTCCGAAACCCCAGAATCCAGTACTTTAGCAACAGAATTCACAATCAAACCCGAAGAGCAACCAAAAGTGTCCACACTTTCCCCAGAAGTAACAAGCGAGTCTTCCGAAGAACCAGTACCAGAAGAAGACCTCCAGAAACCCGATGAAGGACAAGTCCCCACGAGTCCGGAGGAGCACGAGGAAGGCGAAGGTCAGCTGACGCTGGAACCGGAGGAACCGCCGTTCGACAACCACACGATCGACGAAGTCACGGGTTACCCCGAGCACCAGAGACCGGAGCAGCACCCGAACTTCCCCGTGGACGGCGGATCCTTCTTGCCGGGCACCGGGCCCGACGACGAGTACGACGACCAAGACATGTACGGTCCGGGAACCTGTCGCTACAGCGGCAAGGTGTACATGTCCGCTCAACAGATTCCAAGGGACGACCCTTGCGATTTCTGCTTCTGCTTCCGCGGCGACATCATTTGCTTGCAGCAGAGCTGTCCGCCGCCCATCCCGGGCTGCCACGAGGAGCCCATCAACGGGTTCTGCTGCCCGAGGTACGAGTGCCATGTTTCCATGGCGAACGGGACAGCGACGACGACCACGACTACCACCACGACTACCTTGCCGCCGCATTTCTTGCACCACGCGTACAGGGGGTCCAACCTGCGGAGCGGGTGCCAGATCAGTGGACAGGCGTATCGCGTCGGGGACGTCATCAAGTCGGCGTCTGGTCCGTGTCATCGGTGCATGTGAGTATGGTTTTGGGGTTATGCTTTTGCTGTTATATTTGGGTCTATTTTTACTCATCTATCTTTTACCCGATTATATCAGAAAACAAGGTTAAACTGTTTACATCAGATTTACGTAAAAATGACGTCGAAAAAGTCTGAACATCGTCTTATGACGTTCTAGATGCGGCGGAGACGGCAAAATGGATTGCAATCCCTTGGCCTGCACCCCGGAACCGATGTTAAGGCAAATGATCGCCGCCGCCACAGCCAAAAAAAGGAGATGAGCCACGCGACACGTCAGTGTTGATTCGGCTATCAAAGAATTGCAAGGACAATAAGAAGTGTATAAAAGTGAACCTAACGTTATTTTTGGAGTCGTGGACGTGGACAATGATGTGCTCGGCGATCACGAACTGAGTGGCCAAAATGTAAACATTTATACACATTATAATGTTTTATATAGATGAATATATAGAGAAACGTGGGAGGCGATTCGTGGGTAAGGCGCGTTTATTGTGCCAAAACGCAACGTACAGAAAGAACGGGAAGACCTCGTCTGCGCAGTCAAAATAGCTCATTGTACTCGGAAACAGTTTTTCCCAGCAAGGTTGGAAGAACAGCGATTTTCTGGAGGAACTCGCGTTTCTTCAATGATGTTGGGGGAAATATAGACTGGTGTAGGGTTGTTGATATTTTTTTAAAATATTGAGATCGAGGATATTGGATATTCAGACAAATATCGGATATCGAATACGGAATCAATATCTAATGTGTAGGGAAATATAGGATACGATATCAATAAAATCCGATATTCAGAAAAGTATCAGATATTTGATACGGTATATGGTGTCAAAATATCGATATTGCATAATATCGAATGTTGAAAATATCAAATATCGAAACTATTCAATATTTTATGTTCAATATATCTCATGTCGCGTATCGATATTATCGAATACTGAAAATTTTGATGATTTGGAAATATCGAATATCGATAATATTGCATATCAATATTTGATTATTGATATTCGATAATATCGATATAATGTCAACAGGTCTATAGTGGGGTTATGGATATTTTTAAAAAATATGCAGATCGATAATATCTGATATTTTATGAAATTTCGGATACGATATCGATATTATCCGATATTTAGTAAAATATTTGATATTGGATACGATAGATCATATCCAAAATATCGATATTCGATAATATCGAATGTTTAATATATCGTCTGTCGAAAATGAAAGAATATCGAGTACTTGCAAATTCGATAGTATCCAATATTGAAAATAACGAAAATCCATAATATAGAATATCGAATATCAAAAACATTTCGTTCAATATTTATTTTGATAATCGACATTCGATAATACCGATAATATCCGATATTTAGTACAATATCGGATATTGGATACGATACATCGTGTCCGACGTATCGATATTCGATAATATCGAATGTTGCAAACATCGAATATCGAAAATAAATAATCTCGAAAATATTCAATATTATTGTACATCCAATATATCAAATGTCGCCTTTCAATATCAAATTTGATAATCGATATTAAATAATATCGATACAATATCAACAACCCTAGGCTGATGCAGAATTTTTTGGTGAACGTGAAAAATTTTGCGTTCGTCAAAAAAGGCTTTTCTGCACTCGTTGAGGAATACACTGTTTCTACGAAGCGACGATATGGATGGTGAAAATCGAGGTTTATGACTGTGCCTTCATAAGTGATGATAGAAGTGGCACTTTATCATTTCCATCGTATCGAAAACATTGATTTCGCCACTAGTGGAATTATAATTTTTCAAAGAATGTTCATAATTGTGATTCTTTGGGGGATTATTATTCATACTGGTCGCGAACTGTTTTTCCTACACCGTGGAAAAAGTCCGCTTGGAAAATAAACACGCACTTTCTCCACGGCGTTGGAAACAGATCATTGTCACACTGGCAGAGAAACAAACGTAGCCATATCATCGTCGCCGAAATCCTCGAAAAAATGTGATCGGATTATATAGGGATGCGCTGAACGCGAGATAGTTAAGTAAGAAAAGGAAGAACTTAGATATGTATTTTTCAAATTATTGTTGTATGACTTGTAGGACCTGGTTTTCAAAATTTATTATTTTTGTATGAGGTACACAAAATCGTGTTGATGTCGGGATTTTTTTTCATTGGGACGTGACGCGATCCCCAAAAAGTTTTTATTCGAATATGTACGAAAGTTTTTTCTAAAGTGGGAAATATTTGATTTAATTTCGGAAAAACATCAAGTTAGCCCAGAAATTTTCCTAGACAAACATTTACGTAAAGTTTCCCTGCCAGCATGTCCGCAAGTGCACGTAAACTTTACGTGAACAGTTTACATGAATGTAAACTCGATGCAAACAACGTGCAAACAGTTCGCAAACATGTCTACTAGAGATGCGTCACAGCTGCTACAAGTCATATCACCGTAAAATTCGATCAATTCGCGAAAATTATACTCATCGAAACGTGGATGATGTTGGTTGCGAATCTGCGTGTGTCAATCAGAGTTCATTCGAACGAATAACGAAAAAGCCGCGCGACTCAAAGCTCAAATATCGGCTCGCACGGAGGACCGACCGAAATTAAGCTTCTCCGGCGAGCTGGCACCTTTATGTATATTATAAATATGAATTTATAAATATTATATATATATATATAAATATACCTTTTTACAGTACTTTAAATTACGTAACTTTTACCCATTCTAGCCCGATGCCTTTGTATTTAAATAAACGAAGACTTGACGCTACTATCGACGATTCTTTCGAAATGCTGTTATCAGCGCGTATTTTTTACAAACAAAAATTTTTTACTGGAGTTTCGGAACATCTGAAAACGGTGTACGCGCTGAAACAGCGATTCGGAAGGAAACAGCAATGAAAACGGGGGCTCAAAAGTAATTTAAATAGTCCTGTCTTCCCGGCAAAAACAGTCTCTAGTTTACAAGTGTCTAGAATGATCGGTTTTTGATATGAAATAGTTATTTGTGTATCGAGGGCACGATACCTCTTTCCACCCGAGTTACAGACGTAATTTTGTGCTCTTGCTGTGTCGGAAATTGGATTTTGAGGGCTTGCGATGTCGGGATTGAGAAAAAATCCATTTTATGGGTAAAATGATTTGAGTTGCGAGTTCCAAGTTTACTTTCGAAACTTTGAGTTCAAAATTAACATCTGGAACTGCGAATTTGAAGTTCAATTTTGAAGCTTACGGTTTGAAGGTT
The DNA here is from genome assembly GCA_030522785.1 of Platygaster equestris. NCBI lineage: Eukaryota > Metazoa > Arthropoda > Insecta > Hymenoptera > Platygastridae > Platygaster > Platygaster equestris. Next base: position 17,463 of record JAPYZK010004310.1, read on the forward strand.
ACGACGGAACTTCAAGTTTGAAGTTCAGTTCGGAATTTTCAAACTAACAGAAATGAACTTTTAAATTGAAGTAAAGTTGAAGTTTCCAGACTGGAGTTGGAACTTGAAGTTTCGGAAATTATTTCAAACTCGAAATTGCGGAATAAAAATTTGAACTTCACATTTACGAACTGAAGTTCAAATTTCAAGTTTCCGAATTGAAGTTCAAATTTGAAGTTTTCGATATTAACTTCAACCTCGAAGTTTTAAAAGTTGATTTTTTGCTTGAAGTTGCGGAATAAAAGCTCAATCTTGAAGTCCACGAATTTAAGTTCAAACATGAAGCTTCACAACTGGAGTCCGAATTGAAATTCAGACTTGAAATTTCCGAAAAGAAGTTCAAATTTGAAGTTCCCGAATTGAAGTTTAAATTTGAAGTTACCGAATAAAAACTCAAACTCGTACATTTTCCTCTAAAAAACTTCAACCTTTGACCTTCAGAAGTTCGCATCGATTGAATTCGATAGAGGGCCGCAAACGGCGATTTTCCTCCCGCCCCACAAGCACAAAAAATCCCAATTCCTGACACACTCGTGCACAAACGATATTTTATTAGTCATATACAGACAAATCTTAGCTGAGATTCCGGAACGTGTGATCGGTAGAAGATACCCTTGAAATCCCTTCTAACTCTGAACTTATAAGATCCTTCATTCCTTCTGAAGACCTCACACAACCTCATGACCATTCATGAAACTCATAAGGTTGCATAAAGTCCTTCCTAAGAAATGAGGAACTGATAAATATCAGACTAGACTTCCAATGTAACGTTCGTGTCAATCAAGTGCAATCATCATATTAAACAGAGAGCATGCCAATTACCGTTTCTTACTTCTACCTCTTGAACGCCCGGACGAGCTGTCACGTGTACATTTTGTTTCGCTCAGATCGAGCCTCTCAAGTACGAATAGGTCGACTTTTGGAGACACTTAAGGCGTAGTTATTTAAGTGCTGAGAGAAAATGGGAATAGATAACGCGCGTTGTGTCCGAGGTTGAGTTATAAAACTTAGAGTATAGTATTTATCTTCCTTCGGGCAGCATGTAATACCGAAATATGGAACTATATTATGTATAAAAGTACGCTGTAACTGTAGGAACGGTGGAGATACGACGGTTGCATGTATAAATCCATAGACTCGACCTCGGCTTATGTTAATTATAACGAACGAGAGCGGCGGAATGCACTTTATCGCTACCGCCGATGATTTCGACGTTCTCAGTGTAACGCATCACTACTGTATGTGATAAATCGAAGAATCGACCGAGTTGATGAAAGCATCTTGGTTAAACCGACTGCGAAAACATACTAGGTTTAAGACGGTACATTTTAGTATAAAGTGTCCTTTTTATATAAATAAATCATTTTGTATGTCAGATTGGATCGTTGCTTTACTTTCCCTAGATTTCGATTCGTAGGCCTGAAAAGGCTGCATCTTATGAGAATAAATTCAGAGCGCCGGAAATTTCAAAATCAATGCAGTTTGGATACCTTTTTTTATCTTCATAATGTCCTATTCTAGATACAAAAACTCCCACAAGACCTAAAATGTACGCAAAAGGAATTTACCAAAAACGGGTTTGATCATTCATTGATCAAAAACGGTGGAAAATCATGAACAAATGAATTTGTTACCAATTTGGCTATATTTTCCTTTTTTTTTTTTTATCGATCTACTCGCCACTCGAGTAGTGAATAGTCCAAACGGGCAAAAGTACACCGGAGATTTATCGAAACCGCTTGGAAGTAACGGATTATAATGTTCATTTCATCTATTTTCTCGGAGGCCCAAAGTTGCAAAAGATTCAGATTCGGACGATTCCGATGACGAACAACACGCAACTACGTAATACTTATTTATTCAACGCCCGCGAGAAATATGTAATTTCGTGGCCCTGCTGAGTGGACGAAATAATGGATTACCTGATTGTTGACGTATGGCATGCGAGTGATGACACGGATAATTGAAACAAGATGGCGGACGAGCGACTCGACATATATCGAAACGTGAAACTCCCCAACCCTAACCTCAAAATTAGAAAACTGTGTATTGCTGCAATGTTTTTGTTGCTGTACACAAAAGGGTCGAATACAGTCATAATCAATCAATCAGGTAACCCATTATTTCCCCCCTTTTCAGCAGGGCCATGAAATCACATATTTCTCGCGGTTGTTGAATAATAGTATATTTTGCGACTATTGGTCTAAAGAGGACATTCCTCGAGCGTGGAGATTGCC
>JAPYZK010004311.1:0-16210 GCA_030522785.1 Platygaster equestris
TTGTTTGCGCCACGGACCTGAGGCGTGGCTTTTGGTACCAAGACCGATGTATAAAGCCAAATCGAGACACGAGGCGCAGCCGAGTGTCTCGATTTGGCTTCATACATCGGTCTCGGAAGTCCTTGATACAAAAATATCTATTGTTTGCACCACTTCAAGGAAAATCGACACACATATTCGTAATCAGCGACCTGAAAATCTTCAGAAAACACTGCGTCTACTCATCCCGTTTTACTTCCTACAATATGACCCCCAGTGATAAGATTATCAAGATACTAAAAATTCTAAAATTTGAAAAATTTGTCGAAATTAAAAAATTATTGAGAGTTGAAAAAAGTCCGAAATTATCAAAAATTCCAACATTTGTGGAATTCTCAACGTTTTTGAAATCTTCAGAAACTGTAAAATTATCTGGAATTCTTGAAATTATCAATAATTCTGAAGTTTTCATAATTCCATAATTTTAAAAAGTTCTTGGAAATGTATGAAATTCTTGAAATTACCGAACATCTGCAAATTATCTAAGATTTTCAATATACTCAAAAATGCAAAAATTTCTAACATTCTCGGAATTTCGAAAGTTCTCAAAATTTTCATTATTCACGAGACTTTCCATAATTGCACATAGTGTTTCACTCATTAATTTTATTGTAATAATTATACATTCGAAAAAAAAATGGTACTTTATCAACAATATTTCTGATCGATCCATCAAAATTAATACATTGTGCCCCATAACACATCAGCTTTATTGTTGATTGTAATAATGGCCAAAATTGAAGGTTCGACCAACTTGCAAGGTAACATTACGACGGTCCCGAGTTATTTTGAAGTATCTCAATCAAACAAATGAAATCCACAGTATTTGACAGTTGCGCGTTACAAGTAAAGTAACTCGTCAGACCGAATGAAAAGTAAAGTCTCTCCCCACGCCCGATTGAGTGTAAAGTAGCTCGAAATCGACACTTTCGAGAACAGAGCGTTTAAAAATTCAAAGCTTACTCATAAATCAGGCATGCATCAGATTGTGTGAAATCTGTGCGCGCGCGCGCGCGCGCGCGTGTGTGTGTGTGTGTGGGTGTGTGTGTGTGTGTGTGTGCGCGCGCGCGCGCGTGTGCGTGCGTGCGTGCGTGTGCGTGCGTGCGTGTGTGTGTATATATAAAGTAAAGTTTGTCCGCGATTTTTTCGAAAACCACCCCCTGTCCCCCCCCCCCTCCCCCCCTGGGGGTTCTGCGTGTGGGTAGCCCCTAGGCCGCCATTGATAGTGAGGGTGTTTGGCTGGGGTGGGATTCCGCGATCGTATAAGTGATTTACGAAAAAGTGAATTGTGCGTTTTCGTTCTCCGCGATATTTGCGAAAACCATCCACTACCAGAAAATAGTGGTTTTACCCGTGGGTAGCCCTCGAGCTGTCTCTAATAATAAGGGAGTTTGGTTGGCGTGGGATTTAGAATTCGCGAAAAAATCGCGAATATTTATATCACAGTAGCGAGTTATCTTTGATCTTTGTTGTCTGCGATATTTTCGAAAACCACTCAACGCAACCCGGGGTTTGGTTGGGGTGACTTTTCACATTTGCGAAAAAGTTGCGATAATGTATATACACATAGTAGCGCGTCATTTTTGTTGTCCGCGATATTCTCGAAAACCACCCACCGCCACCCGAAGATAGTTATATCCGTGGGTAGCCCTTGAGCTTGAGTTAACAAATAAGGAGTTTGGTTGGGGTGAGATTTCACGATCGCGAAAAATAGCGAATATGTGTATATACCTGGGAGCGTATCATTTTTGTTGTCCGCGATTTTTTCGAAAACCAGCCACGGCAACGCAATGGTTTTTGTACCTGTGAGTAGCCCCTAAGCTCCCTTTAATGCCGAAGGAGTTTGATTAGGGTGAGATTTAACTTTCGTGAAAAAATTGTGGATATGTATATATCTACAATAGTGCGTTATCTTTGCTGTCCGCGATATTCTCGAAAACCACCCACCGCCACCCGAAGATGGTTATACTTGTGGGTAGCCCTTGAGCTCTAGATGACAAATAAGGAGTTTGATTGGGGTGAGATTCCACATTCGCGAAAAGTCTGAAAATATGTACGTAAATATAGAGAAGTTGATTTTTGTTGTCCGCAATTTTCTCGAAAACGGTCACTGCCACCCAATGGTGGTTGTGTGAGTAGGTAGGTTTTTATTCCCCGTTAATAATAAGATACTTTTATTGGGGTAGATTCCAGTTCGTAAAAATTATAGAAATCGATCGTCCTCCGAGCGCTCTTTCGCTCTTATAGAGAGAGACGGAGATGCGGTATGCTTCGCTGCGAGCATTTCTAGATCTTTTATTTTTCTCGATTCTGCCTACTTTTGTGGTCCGATTGGATAATTATTCGATCGTGTCATGAGCCGATTCCATACGACGTCGTGAAAAAAGCGGGAAATTAAAAAATCACTTATTGAATTATTGAACTTCCCATGATTCAAAATTTGATAGAAAATATTAATATTAAAATAATGAACTTGAATTTTCATTAATCTTAATTCATTCCAATATCAGTGGTATCAATGGTATACGCGATTTTGATATTTCTCGCATTTTTTCACGATCCCATAATACGGATTGGACCAAAAACGCTATTTCATTTCAATATTATCTAGAATGTTCTATGAAATTCCAGATTGCTCTAGAACGTTCTTTAACACTTGAGAACTTCCAGTAATGCTCTAGAAGCATGTATACCCAGTCTCAGCGATTCGTCGTCCAGTGTCGTGGGGTTTCGAGTGGTACCACTGGTATTACAAATGCATCGCAGCGAAGTCGTCGGGTTCGCTCGGCAAGAATCGACCGACATTCAGTATAGCGTTCGTGAATAAATGACAGATAACATGTAAATAAATGCAAATCAATAATGAAATGTCAATTGAAAATGTTGACATTTATTTCGATCTCTAGATTCGTGTCAACACATCGAGCGATGCATATAATTTATTGCAAAATAAGTGTAAATTAGTGGCTATATACACTGGAACCCGAAGGCAAAAAAGCGTACTAAATTGCTCAATTCGTCCAGGATTAAGTGACATTGTTCAGAAGAACTCATCTACGTCATTCGGAGGCAGGCTATGAATTCATCCTCCTATGTTTATTGTAGATAAATAATTCAGAATGCTTTTCTGCCTTCGGAATCCCGTACATCTTCACTAATTCCCACATCTTTTGTCAAATATTTTATACATATCGCCGAGATGACCTCGGTGAGATTGCAGTGTATGCTCGCAATTGCTCGCAATGATCGGACCAATAATGCCCAATTAATTTTCGTCGGAAATAATATACCAAGCGTCGGTCGAATCTAGCCGAACGAACCCCACAACTTCGCTGCGATGCATTTGTGATACCAGTTGTACCACCCGAAACCCCACGACACTGGACGACGAATCGCTGAGACGGAGTGTACAATGTCCCAGAATGTTCTGAAATTTCATCTAATACTCTGAATGGGAAAATTTGAAGGAATGTTCCAGAGAAGTGGGACCACACAAGCTAGTAGTATACTAAAATGTATACTAGTATACTAAAATGAAGAGTGCATTCTTGAATATTATTGGTTGGTTTATTTCTAAATTCACTGAAAAATAACAAGAGAAATAAACCATATAAAAATGTTTGACTAATAGGTGACATAGTAGGTAACTCATTTTCACGTGGTTTGAATTGACAGTTAGTTTTTCGATGTTCCAGAACACTTTGATTATACGTACTTCTTAAAATAATGTCCAAAATCTAAAATTATTTCCTATAATGAATTTCAACTTTTGAATATCGATTTCGTGATGTATGGGTAGTTATCATCGAAGTTGTAAATTTTAATGTATATAGCAATACTTGATCAGAAAAAACCTTTCACCGAGTTAGTCGGATATTTATAAAAAAGGGAAGAAGTTTTTGCCACCTCCAAAAAACATGGACATGCAAAAAATTTAATCCTATGTACATCCGGAAAATATAATTTATGAATATTCGTTCGTTCAAAGACTTTCTTGAATAAATTCCAAGATTTATAACACTTTATAGTAACAATTAGGTGCTTCCAGAAAAAAATAGTGAATACATCATTCTTCAAGAAAATTTTAATCACTGCAATCATTGATTTGCAAATTTATTGATATTTTCCGTCGCGATAGTCTTTTGTCGCAAACGTCATGTGAAACGGGAGTGTTCGAATCGGAGTTACTTTAGTTGTCACTGAAAATTTATGGAAAAAGCAAAGTGACAGATTTTTTAAATATTTTTTTCCAATGAAAGCTGGGATAATTATGGATTAAGAATTGTGCGGAATGTAGGGGCAGAGGCATATTTCAATTTCGCAAGAGAATGTCATTTTTCAGAAAAAGCTACTTACTTTACACTTAATCGGGTGTTGGGAGATACTTAACTTTTCATTTGGTCTGATGAGTTACGTTACTTGTAACGCGCAGCTGTCAGATACTGTGGATTTCATTTGTTTAATTGAGATACTTTGGAATAACTCGGGACCCCGTCGATTTGAAAAGCAATCAAGGTTTCCAATACTCACTTACATGCGCTCGATTCTAATGTTCGTTATTCTCGATAAGATTAATAGTTGATAATCCATTAAAAAAATCAAATATTATTATGGGCCTCACGCATACTTTTTCCTGACATGTCACCCTGAAAATGTTGGGCGTCAATTCGTGGCAGTCTCGAAAATGACACAGGTCATTGACGTCCAACGTTCCCGAATGTTCGTGTCGTAAAAGTGTACATGGTAAGAAGGAAATTAAACTCGTAAAAAAGAATGGTTCGCTCTAGAGTACAACCCGGATGCGCCGAGCATGGAGCCGAGGATGACGTGGGGTCGGCATCCCGGCCCGCCTGTTGGCTCTGGGATTTACGGTCGTGGCCAGAGGGAGCTGATACCAGTTCCGGTCACGCAGCACCTGAACCCCGGGGACATGATGCAACAAGTGCCCATGCAAAAACGGAAGCCGATTTTCGACTTCAACCGACTGGGGCCTAAACAACGCGCTGTTCACAATCCGGCCAACTGCTCGCTCGAAGTGAAAAAGGTCCCGAGGAGCCTTAACAACATTACACAATTGAACAATCATTTTTCCAAGTTTGGAAAAATTGTGAACATCCAGGTGAGGTTTAATTGGTGCAGTGTTACCACTCTGGGAAAAAAATTAGGAATAGTATATTGTTGTGCGAGCAGGCATTGGTGATTTTGACGAAATGAAGGGTTCCGTAGTCATTTCATCAAAATCGACAATTGCCTGCGTGCGCAACACAATACTTTTCTTCACGATGGCCGAAAAAAACATTTGAAGTACCAATTGTTAGGTTAGAGTGAAGAAAAAAGTAATGTAGCATTTAGGAGAGTTGATTGAAAAATCGAACTACGATAAACTCCATTGTTATTACAGTGGGATCTCGCTAGAGCGCTCGTCTCGAGGGTCTTAAGTAAACATAACGCTTTAGCGAGAGAGCGATAAGACGGGTAAAAACACCATCAGGTAGAAACCTCGAGGGACCCAAACCCAAAAATGACAAAGCATTAATGACTTTCCAGGCTTCTGGAATTCGCTCCCTGCTGTGAAACTCTGGAATTCGCTCCCTGCTGTGAAACTCGGAGCCTTATCGCTGCCGAAATCTTCACGGTAAATTAGAGCGCGCTCTAATGAATCACGCTCTAGCGAGATCCCACTGTATTAGAGTTTCGGGAACATTGACTATAGTGAAAGTCTTCTATTAATGTATGAAGATTTACAGATTTTTCTCATATTAGAGAATTATTGTCGTCCCCTAAAGAGAAAGAATTATCGAATTTGTAGCATTTATTTACAATTTACAATCACAATTTACCAAGAAAAGCACAAGTTCGCACGTGACATTTCACAACTATTGAACTAAGTTGTAAACCTAACCGTTTACAACTCATTTGAATGAAAGTATTAAGAACTAAATCTCTCAGTTTTTCCCCTGTCATTGTCGACAACAAAATGAAATCCTCTCGGTCCAAAAATCCCCGTAAATGAACTAAATATGATTTCCCGTATTTCCTCGTCGAGTTTCGGGTAAAACGCGAAACGAATTATCACTCGCGCACAACAATTTAGAACATGAAATCATACAAGACGCGAATATGATGATCTCTGGCCTCATGGGTCCCTGGAAAGGTGACGAACAACTGGAAAATACCTTGGGGTTGGGGCCGGTTAGCCTCAAATTACCCTGGACTCGTAATTCCTATCCCGGTGGCAATTTCCAGGTTCTTTTAGTCTGTCATCTCCCTCATCCTGGCTTCAGAGAGGGTTTCCAGTCACAAAGTTAGGGGGATAGCCAAAGTATGGATGTCAGACACTTGGAAATAATTGACGCGTTGTTATCTCTATAACCGCTCAAGCTAGTGATGTAAAAGTATTCGATGATAATCGATATTATCGATAATGACTCCGTGTCAATATTATGGATATCGACGATTAAATTATCGAATATTGAAAAAAAACCCTCAATGAATAGAGCGGCTGTGTGTTAATTTCAAACTTGATGTTCCGAAAGTTATTTCAATATGAAGTTTTGGAACCGCACTTTGAATTCGAATTTTCGGAACTGAACTTCTAACTTGAAGTTTGGAGAGAGAACTTCGAGTTTAAAGTTATACAATCCAAGTACAAACTCCAAGTTTCGGAATTAAATTTTGAACTTCAACTGTTGTTACTCAACGTTCAACTTGAAATTTCCAGATCAAACTTCAACCTCAAACTTTCAGAATTGACTTTCAAACTTGAAGTTTTCCGAATTCAACTCGAAACTTGGAGTTTCAGAATTGAACTACTAGCTTGCAGTTTCTGACCTGAACTTGAAGCCTGAAGTCCCGTTAGTTCTACAGTGAGTTATATAGAAACTTGAAGTTAGAAGTTAAATTTCGTAAATTCATGTAGGAAGTTGAATTTGGAAACTTCAGACATCTAGACAGTTCAAAAATCATTGCCGAAAGTTCAAGTTTCAAGATCGATTCCGGAACTTCGAGTGTAGAATCAACTTCCAAACCAAAACTTTTAGTTCGAAGTTCAATTCTGAAACTTCGAGTTTGATATTAGCTTTCGCAACTTGAAGTTTGAAATTTGGTCCGGTAACTGAAAGTTTCAAGTTCAGTTCCGAAACTCTTATTCCACTCTTCGATTCCGAAACTTCAATTTTCAAGTTTGATCACGAAACTTTAATGCAGAACTTGAATGAAAGTTAGACAGTAGGTGAATTATAAAATTGTATTACTAAATTATTGTATGAAATGCAGAACAAAAATTGAATGTATCCAATGCAGGTCCCTTACTTCGATATCACCGTTAAATATTGATACTGGCCACCAAAAATCGATAATTATCAGTAATGACTCACGTCGATAATTTACACTAGAATGCCGGTCGAGGCGCTGAGCGGGTTCAGATTTATCTACCAAACCCGAGCATACACGACCGGTCTCGGCTTCCCTTTTCTCCACCGCGCAGGCATACCAACATTACATAGGGGTTCCTAAACATCCTTAGGAAAATTCAATTAACGAAATAATGATTTTTAAGTGATGGGCTAAATGAAAGTGTCCGTCACAATACATATCTGAAACTTTTGAGAACTTTTGTTGAAGTTCCCTTTCTCCCATGCTTCTTATGCACCGGCTGAGCTGCGATCGCTCGTCCTGTAAAATCATGCCATGCAGAGTAAGCCCCCTTTTTCCGGCGCACGTCACATATATTTTTATGTCAATTTTCGAAACTCCAATTCACGTTGTTCTCAATTGCAGGTAAATTTTGGAGGCGATCCAGAAGCAGCCATGGTAACCTTCCAACTCCCTGTAGAGGCAAAAGCTGCTTACCGAAGCACCGAAGCGGTACTCAACAACCGATTCATCAAAGTTTTTTGGCACAATAACATGAACAACAACGCGTCAACCGGAAGCAGTGAAAACGTGCCGCCATTGAAAGAAGGTATTTTAAAACAATCGCGAAAGGCCTGAAAATTCCACTCGACGTTGCTCATCTTAGAAGGATGTCAAACAAACTACGAGTTACTTATATTTTGCATTTTTTTTTTTTTTTTATTACAATATTTCATATTTTCTATATTCTTTCATCTCCCTTTATTATGCAAAAATTTGCCGCTGCCGTGTCGGCAAATTTCCCATTAATTACAGTTAATGCAGGTTGATTTTCATCAATTCCTGTAGATTCCCATTAATTGCCATAGATTCCCATGGATTCCCATTGATTGCGTTCTAGTGTCGTCGGTTTCCATCTATTCTTATCAATTCCTTTAGATTCCCATCGATTTATATCAATTCCAATGAATTTACACCAATTCCCAAAGATTCCCGTCAATTCTATGAATTTCCATCGATTTCCATTATTTACCATGAATTCACCTAGCTGACCATCGAGTTCCACCAATACCTATGGATTTTCGTCAGTTATCATAGATTACTATCAATTTCTATCGATTTCCATCAATTCCCATCGTTTACCATAGATTTACACCAATTCCTATCAATTCACATTGTTTCCATAAATTCCTGTTCATTTCCATAAACTACCATTGATTCCTCATAATTTCTATAAATTTCTATCAATTCCCATAAATTCCCACTAATTCATACAGCCTTTTACCGATTCCGATTAATCCTTCATTGCTTTCCTAAAATGCATATATATTTCCATAAACGCCCATTTATTCTAACAATACCCATTTTTTGAAATAAATTCCCGTCTGTGCAATATTTATTATGTATTCATCATATTTTATTACATTCATGAAATATTGGAATTATATTAATGAGAAGTTATGAATATAAAATAATTGACAAATTCTACAAATCCGTAAAATGTTAAAGGTACGATAATGTAATAGTATATTGTGCGACTAGTGGGAGAAAGAGAAGATCTACGCTCGTGCAGTAACACGTGAGTGAAATATTCTCCATCGACCAATAGTTGCACATAATACTTTATACACCTCAGTGCAATAAACGGTCCTTTATTGGCCTGCTCGGGCCCGAAAAACCTTTTTATTGCCTTCGGTGTATAAAGTATCATGTGTTCCAAAGGGCAAAAAGTTTTTTTAGAACATAAAATACTATTATTCAACAACCGCAGAGGATGTGAGTTCGGGGCGCTCTGAGAGGGGAGGAAATAACAGATTACCTGATTTATTGACGCAACAGTCGCCCTCAGAGTTTTGCTGCGTACTTCAGGAAGTTGAAAACTAATCATCGCTTTCGTCGGGATTGCTGAGAGTAGAAGAAATAATGTATAACCTGATTGTTGACTTGCAGCATGGGAGAAATACCAACCTGTGGGAGAAGTAAATCCAACCCGTGGGAGAAGTACACACTTCTCCCACAGGTTGGTGAAGGGAACGTTTACGCACATATCGGGGATATTGCGACTCATCAATCACTTCAATGTTGTTCTCAAATTGTTGAATTGTCATTTTTAATCGTCCTCAAACAGCAATATAGCGATTTGTAAACAAAACAGAGTCATATTTTGAACATTAACGCCATTTTGTTTCCAGCGATAATGGAAACAAGATGGCGACGAGCAACTCGACGTATATATATGACGAAACGTCAAACTCCCCAATCCTAACCTCAAAATGACAAAACTCTGTATTGCTGAAATGTTTTTGTTGTCGTTTACAAAAGTGTTAAATACCGTCGTTATCAATCCCAATGAAAATCCACGTGACAAAAGCAATAATTAGTTTTGAACTCCATAAGTACGTAGCAACGCTCCAAGGGCGGTTGTTGCGTCAATCAATCAGGTAATCCATTATTTCCTCTACTCTCAGCGGGACCCGAAATCACATACTCCTCGCGGTTGTTAAATAAAGTATTATGTGCGACTATTGGTCGACGGAGAATATTCCACTCGCATATTGCTGCACTCGCTACGCTCGTGCAGCAATTTCCCACTCATGGAATCTTTTCCTTCCCCCAATAGTCGCACAATACACTGTTATTTCAATTTTTTATTTCATTTTTTCCATTTTGTTTACCAACTGACTTGAAACTGCAAGTTCAATTGAAAATTAATTATGAGAATAGTCAACGGAAAATACGGGAAATTATTGTGTAAAAGTTAAATTTTCTTTATTTTTCAGCTGCGCGCCCGTCGATCAAAGAACGGTTGGGCGCGGCCTTGATGCAGGCGAAAACTGACGACAACGAGTACGTGCCAACGCGACGATCTACGGAAGAACAGCAGCAACAGCCGCAACAGCAACAACAGCAACAACAACAGCCGTCGTCGCAACCTTTGTTACCGGTGTCCCCCGTGAAAGTCGCCCTGACTCACGAAGACAAAGTCCAAGCGATAAAGAAAAACCAGGAAATTCTAGCGGTCAAGCAGACGTTGAAGAAAAAGCAGGAGGAAAAAAGAAAAGAGGCGATTAAATTAACGGCGGACCTTCGCAAGCGGAAACAGGATTTGCTGGACAAGCAGCTGGTGGAAATTCGCTCGCTCATTGAACGAGCGGAGAAGAATCCTGAGCAAAAAGACGCGATCATGGCGACGATCAAAACGGTCCAGCAGTCGATTGATGGTTTGAGGAAGGATCTTACGGCCAATGGGCAGACTTGTGCACCAAAAACCAAAGTATGGTTTTTTTCTTGCGAACGGTTGAAATGGTGTTGACCAAATTGACGTTATATCGAGACTTACGATTGTTCAACAAATTTTTTAAGATTTTACAAAATTTGTAAATTTTCAAATTTTTAAGAATTTGGAATATTGTGAAGATTTTGGAAATTCTGAGAATTTTGAAGACTGCGAAAATTGAAGAGTGAGACAATTTTGATAATATTTATAATGATTTTGAAAAGGTGAAAAAAAATCTGGACGTTTTTGAAATTTTTCAAAATTAATTTAATTTGGCACATTTCAAGAATTTTGAAAATTCTAAATATTGTGAAAATTGAAAAATTTTCGGAATCGTGAGGATTTTGTAAATTCTAAAAATTTCAAGAATTTTGGAAATTTCGAAGATTTTGAGAATGTTTGAAATTTCTAGGATTCCGATAATAATTTTGAACAAGTTGAAAATCCTCGAGTTTTTTAAAATTCCGAAATTTCTAAAAATTGTGTGAATTTTGCACATTAAAAGAATTTTGGAAATTTCAAACGTTCGGAAAGTTTGAAAATTTTTGAAAATTCTGGAAATTTTTCAAATTTGAAAAATAAGGAAAATTTTGTAAATTCTGAAAGTTTTGGGAATTCCTTAAATTTTGTGAATTCTGAAAATGACAATTATTTTCCTATTGTAATATTTTGAAAATTTGAAAATAGTTGTAAATACGTCAAAATTTGAGAATTTTCATGAATTATCAGAAAATATCACGATTTCAGTAATTTTGAACATTTTGCATTATTTTGGAAAATTCGAGTATTTCACAAACTTTGAAGATTTGGAAAATGAAATACGGAAATTTCGAGCATTCTGTAAATTTTCTAATGTCCGTAAAAATTCTAATAATGTTAAAATTTGGAAATTTCCAAAATTTCAATAACTTCAATTTCGAAATTTTTATTCGTATTTTTAAGAATTTGGAAATTAAAATAATTTTGTAAATGTTGAAATCTTCAATGATTTGACAATTTTTAGAATTCTGTAAATTTTGAGAATTGTCTAAAAATTGTTTCAATTCGGAAAACTTATAAATATGTTAAAGTTCGCAGATTTCGACAATTTTAACAATTTTCAATATTTTCTCCTTATTTTGAACAATTACGAAATTTTTGAGAATTTCGTTAATTTCGGAAATGTTGACAATTTTGAGAATTCTGCAAACTTCGAGAATGCTGAAAGATTGTGAAAAATTTGGAATTCCGGAAATTCTAACAATTTTATTACCATTTTTAATATTTTTTTATTATTTTCAAAACACTTGAAAAAATAAAACATAATGTGTTTTATTTTTGACACTTTTGGAAAACGTCGAAAATTTTGGATAATTTTAAGCATTTCACGAATGTTAAGAATTGAATACATGTATAAAAGTTTAGAAATTTAAAAAAACCTGCAAATTTGAAAAACGTTCGAAAAATTTAGTCATTTCGAAAATTTTAGTGATATTGAATATTTCGTCAGGATTTTGAAAAATTTGACAATGAAAAAATTTCAATAGGTACTACACTAATTTCTGTTCTTTCGAAATTATAAAAATTTTATAAATTATCAAAATTTTTTATACGTTTTTAAATGTATGAAATTTTTTGAATTTCTGTGATCACAATTTTTGAAAAGTTGAAATTTATGGGATTTTTCGAAAAGAACAAGTTTCTTTGTATACACAAAATTTTCAATAGTGACAAAGCTCTGAAAATTCGTTTAATTCTCAAGCATTTTCGAAATCAAAAATTTCGAAGTATCTCATGAATACAAAACTTCTTAGAGTTTTGAATATTTTCAAAATTCTCATGATTCTTCTAATTTTGAGAAGTTAAAAAATTATCGTAATCCACGAAATTTTTGAAATTTCGAAATAATCAGAATGTTTAAACTTCTTAATATTTTCAGAAAATTCAAAATTTTCAAACTATTCAAAATAATCAAAATATTCGAAGTATTCAAAATTTTTTAAAATCCCTGTTCAAAATTTCATATTGCAGAATTAATGCTTGTAAGGAAAAATTAAAGAAAAAATAATTATATAAAGATGAAACTGAGCAAAAAAAAGGAACATGAAAAAATGAACAGAAAACAAACCAATCTGTGTCCAGTTCCTCATTAACTTGGGATATTTTCGTTGCAGGTGAAATCCCGGGAGCAGGCTCAAAAAGAAATCCTGGACGCGGAGTTGGATTTGATCAGCGCGCAACAAGAGGGCCAAGACGCGAGTGAACTGCAGAAAAAGCTGAACGAACTCCGGATTCAAGCGGCTGCTTTTGGGCTGAACTCGGCGCCCGCAACGCGACCGATCCGCGTCACTCGCAGCTCGAAACGACTTGTTCACGCGCCCTACAGAATGCGCGGGAGGGCCAACTTCGCGCACGTCACGGTGGACCACCGGCCCACCAGCCTTCTAGTCTCTGGCTACGAAACTGAAGAAAAAGCCGACGTTTTGGCACATTTCAAAGTGCGATTTTGTTACTGCTTTATATTAGACTTGATTTTTCAATGGAAATTTGAAGTTTTCCGAAATTATGACGAACTATTCATAATTGATAAAAGTTCCGGAAATACTTGAATGTTAAAAATGTTGAGAATTTTGGAAATTGTGGGAAGTTGAAAATATTGAGCATTTTGCAAATTTTAAGGTTGTTGAAAAATTATATTTCGAAATTCTAAGAAAAGGAACATAAGCGTCCGATCGGGGATTTTTTAGGAGAATGGAAAAATTTTTCAATTCAGAACACGATTTTGTCTCTTTTCTTAGATCGCTTAACAATTACTACAGAACAGATTCAAGTGACTGTTCGTCAATGGAATATTGCAGAATTAATGGTCGTAAAAATACTGAAAAAAAATGGAAGCAAAAAAAGTATACAGATGAAACTGTAAAAAAAAGAAAGAAAAACAGGAACATGAAAAAAGTGAAACAGAAAACAAAAAACAAAAAACCAAAGTACCAAGAAAAAGATAAAACAAAAAAGTTGGTATATATTGAGCAAAAAAATACGACTATGATATTGAATCTGTAAAAGGTTTCAAGCCTGGAAAATCATGTCCATGGAATTTACAAAATAATTTAAGGTTGATTGCATATTGTGAATAATGAGGCGTCATTTATAAATTACGTCATCTTATTTTGGATCCTCTTTGTCATCCTTTTTGAACACTCCTAGAGTGACGACGTAATTTATGAGTGACGCCTAATTACAAGTTGAATTATTATTTCATCGTAGTGTAAGAATAATATAGTCTGTCAATTAATTATCATTATAATTTCCTTGACTAGATTTCAGTGTCGTAATTTATTTTATCCGATTTCAACTGCAAAATTGCGAGTAAAAAACGTCCTAAATTGGATAAAATACGATATTGTACACACACGTCGGTAAAACATTTCGCAACTAGTGGAATAATAGTTTCAAAATTACATGAGTTAGAAAACATTCCACTAGTCGCGAGCTATATTTTATTCCATAAAATGGTAAAAGTGCATATTGTGAATATTAACGGTGAAAAAAGTATGCACTTTTTCGTCCCAAACTCGAAACATCGTTACGTCAAAATGAGATCAGTTTACAAATGTCTCGAATTTCAATTTTAGACTTGTACTGGATGAAATTTTCAAAAATTTGATTAATCCTCAGTATCGAAGTTTTTTTTTTTTTTTTTTTTTCTCAGAGTGCGGAGTTTTTCATTTTTTAATTTTATTCATATAAATTTTTCAACTTACCATCTTTGAAATTCATTCAAATTCTCAATTGTCTCTCAATTCCTAACTATTCATTTTCAGAATCGGATTTTTTCAACTGCACAATTCTGTAAATAATTACAAAATATTGGAAACTGATATTATTTGAGACATCCTGGATAAACCTGAAAGTATTTTCTTGTATTACGTTGGACGCCCTAATTTACAAAAATTTGTCAACACCAGTCCGACGTCGTCATTTTGTTGAGTTAACAGAATTGTGTTCGAAATTCACGAAATATTAAAATTGATACTTAATTTTCACAGCACTTTGGAGAAATTGCGGACACTATAGTGGATGACGTGACGCCGTCGATTGTGATAAATTTCAAGTCCCGGAAAGAGGCGGAAGTTGCGCTGTTGAAGGGTCGCAATTTCCAGGACCGGCTGCTTTCAGTGACCTGGGTGTCCAGCCATCACCTGCATCGCGGAGGAAGCAGCGCAAGTGGCGGTAACGCTGCCAACTCGAGGAACGAAAACGTACAAGCTTCGAATGATGAAGAAATCAATCTGGAGGTAACATTCTGAACAATCTAAAACTTGAAGACTTTCGAACCTCGTAATCACAAATCTTAGAAATTTGAAAAATTCTAGAACTTGAAATTTCGCAACATTTTCTGATTCCAAACTTTTGAGAACTCACATATTATATGAAATTTCATTTCATTATTTCGTACAGAAACTTCTAAAAATTGTGCTTTTTTAATTAAACAAATAATAGACGGTAAAAAATACTAAACGTCAATTTCTTTTTTTTTTTCAAAAGGGAGCTGCGGAGGAGTTGCTTCTGGATGAAAATGAAGAAGAAGAAGACGAAGATGGCGAGTCGCGAAGTTGGAGACGATAGCAGGGAAAACCGATGCTGTTGCGTCCAAAACCTCACGAGCACGTCGACGTTAAATTTATGAGTGTTATATACCGCTTGTTATTGCATTATTGAACGAGATCGCGTCCAAAATAACGCGGCCAAATGTAAATCGATTTTAAGTCGAGTGAATTTTGGATAAATGTGAATGGATTAAAAAATAGTAAAGGAAAAACAAGATGATATGATATAATTGGAACATAAATCCCATTCTCTGTAGAATAAAACGATATGTTTTTTATGGGAAACTACGTGGTTTGTCATTTTAATATTATTTGTTTTTTTTTTTGGGAAAAAAACTTTTATTAAACGTATTTTAGCACTGCAAAGTGTATTCAACACATGTTTGGTTTTTATTTCTTCTACCATCCATAATAGGCCGTCCATTAATCCCATGATATCATGAGATTAATGGACGGCCTTATTTTTGATCATTTTTAGCATATGTTAAAAATGATCAAAAATAAGGACCCTCCCCCCTCCATTGTGACATAAAGTGACGAATGTTACATTCTGCCTTCACAATCGCGATGGATTTTTGATATGGTTTTCCATAAATCGAGAGAACGTAGGATTGGGTCATTGTGTTAATATCGGTTGAATGATAAAAAATGAAGTTATCAATTATGTTTACCTTTCATTGAATGAAAATCTGTTATGAATTTTAAAGGCAATTTTTGAACTGGTTTATTTTCGAAACAAAAATTCCACGAGAAATGGCGATTTTCCACTTTGAATTTCACGCCTTCAGTTACGGGAGTGCTCGGGTCACTGGGGTAGGGTGTAGTTCTGACGAACCATTCAATTTGCCTCGCGTTATTTGTGCCCCATTCCGGGATCCGGGGGGACGGATACGCGTGTTTCTAAAGCAAGTATTCTAAACCAAAAAAGAATAAAAACATACAAGTCGCTTTT
>JAPYZK010004312.1:0-10610 GCA_030522785.1 Platygaster equestris
AGCCTAACCAATTGAAAGAGCTTTCAAGTTCGAAAATGCACTCGCAACCAGCCTCGAGAACATGTTTACAACGTGCATTTCTCATCAAGTCACCCGAGTGAATTTCATCACTGATCTTTTGGCTCTGAAAGCTCTTTATAAACTTTGTCTTTTTCCGTGGATGTCGACAGAAATGACCGTTTTTTAGGGGTCAATACCTGCTGAAGCGGCGGCAGCTGTTCAAATTTGGGATGCGGGGGAGCGAAGCCGGATGCTTTACTTGGCCGAGAGGCCTCGCGGTTGGGCCAGACAACACCATCGTGGTGGCCGACAGTTCGAATCATCGTGTTCAGGTTGGTTTCGGAACTTCAGCATTTTCACAAGTATACAGGAATTAGTTTTCGAAGTTATTGGTCATTTTTATATTATATCGATACTGGACGGATCGATTATTCAATTGATCGGTTTTCGAACTCGAATATTAAATATCCGAATTTCAATTTTCGATTGGTATATTTTCTGGATGAAACATCGAAATCTTTTTCGAAATTTTGCAATACCGAATTTTGGAGAAATTTTAAATTTTGTGCACACATTTGAAATCTTTCCGAATATTCAGATAAGTTGACAGTTGTTCAGTAAAATTCATCATAATCCAGAAAATCAATGTACATTCCAACGGTTTTCAACATTCAATGATGAATATCCGAATCGAAATTTTCGATTGATATTTTTGGATGGAAAATCCAAATCTTTGTCGAAATTTTTCAACACCGAATTTTGAAGAAATTCAAAACTTTCTTCACACATTCAGAATCTTTTCGAATATTCAGACAATTTGACAGTTTTTCAGTAAAATTCATCATAATCCAGAAAATCGATGTAAATTCCAACAGTTCTCAACATCCAATGATGAATAAACTTGTTAGTACACGAAAATAATTCAACATTTTGTGTATCACAATATTCCAAATCTTCAAGAGTTTCAATCTCCGAACACTACGAGAAAACTCGAAAATTCACAAACGTCTCGAAAATCTTAAACGGTGATTCCAGGTTTTTAACAGCAACGGGCACTTTTTGAAAGAGTTCGGTTCGTACGGAAGCGAAGAGGGCAATTTTGACTGCCTGGCTGGAGTGGCAGTCAACAGGATTGGGCAATTCATTATAGCCGACCGTTACAATCATCGCATACAAGTGTTCGATCCCGCTGGCCGGTTCCTCAGAGCTTTCGGCTCGCAAGGAACGGGTGATGGACGATTCAATTACCCCTGGGGCATCACCACCGACGCCCTTGGCTTCATCTACGTGTGCGACAAGGAGAATCATCGCGTGCAGGTTCGTGCAAGGATCACTTTCATTTTTAATCGACATTTGGAATTTCATTGGTCGGCATACAATGATTGTAAAACTGTTAAAAACATCGATTTCACAACTGCTTAGTGAGATATGAAAAAAGGGAACAATTTTTTGATTATTCAATAATTTATAAAATTAATTTTTGGATTATCAACGTATTTAAGGTGAAATGATGAAATTCATTACATCATTGAATCGATGATTGGAAAATTTTTAAAAAACTCGATTTCACAACTGCCTAGTGAGATATGAATAAAAAGAAAAAATTTTCGATAATCCAATGATTAATGACATAAAGTTCCGAATTCTTAACGTATTCGAAGTGAAATGATTGAAGTCATGACATCACTAAGTCGACTATTGGAAAATTGTTGAAAAACTCAATTTCACAACTGCCTAGTGAGATATGAATAAAGGAAAACAATGTTCCATAATTCAATGATTTCTGACATAAATTTTTGAATTTTCAACGTACTCGAAATGAAATGATTGAAGTCATTACGTTATCAAAAAATTATCCTCGGAATTAAAGTGTTCGTGCTTGATTTCAGGTGTTTCAGTCAGACGGAACGTTCGGTGAGTGCATATTTCATTGTTGTATAATGTTAATATTGATGTAAAAAAAAAATTGATTGAAATCCATCTTCCCCCATTAAGTGGGAAAATTCGGTCGTGGGCAGTTGGACCACCCGCACTACATCGCGGTGAGCAACACGAACCGCGTGATAGTGAGCGACGGGAACAACCACAGGATCCAGATATTCGACGTGAACGGCCGCGTCCTGACGGCCTTCGGCTCCGAGGGCTCCGAGGACGGGCAGTTCAAGTTCCCCCGCGGGGTCGCCGTCGACGACCAGGGCTACATCATCGTCGCGGACTCCGGCAACAACCGCATCCAGATATTCACCCCGGAGGGCATCTTCCTGAGGGCCTTCGGCAGCTGGGGCAGCGGCGACGGCGAGTTCAAGGGCCTCGAGGGCGTCGCCGTCACTTCCGCCGGGAACATCGTCGTCTGCGAACGCGAGAATCACCGGATTCAAGTCTTCTAACCCCGAACGCCGCTTAGATCGATGATTACTTTATTCCTTTTTCTCGCTCTTCCCACACGTCTCGATTCGTTAGCATTTACAGATGTATGTCGAGGAGGAAAATTATTCTAGTGTGTTTTTTTTTTGTTCGCTTTACTTGACGCGTAGAAAATTTGTCTGGGCAGGTTATTTGGAATTTCTTCTCGCACACGATGGATTCGAGTTTCATGGTTTATTCGTGTCCGGAATGACACTCCGTTTGTACCGTTTGTATGCTTTCAATAAATTGTTGCGGAAGATGTTGAGAGGTAATTTTTTGGTTGTTTGTTGGGTGATTTGTGAACGTCTTATGAAATTAATGACAAAATAATTGTTTTTGTTGTAAGTTGAATAAAAAAACTCATAATTTTCGAGGGATTCTGAAATAAATTATCCATTTTGTCTTCATTTTTATCAAATCGTGAGGAATTTATTCCGTTATGCTTTATATTTATTATGTCTCATTGTTTTATTCTTCTTAGTCCTGGACGAAGGGAAAAAATTAATATCGTCGGTTGGATCCCACGAATGAATTAAACACCGTTCAAAAGAACTCTAATTTATTCTAGATAAGTTTCAATCAATTGCAAGTACAGTAGTGCTTTTAGTCTCTAATCGTTATAACTCGTCAAGAACAATTCCTAAGTAAATCTCTCGTCTCGCGGTCTCGAGCACTCTTAAGTATTTATAATAGGCAAAGAATAGGGGAAGAATTTCCCAAATTTTAAGGGGAAAATGGGTGGTCTTGAGATCTCGCGACTTTTGTGATATTTGATTGGTCGAAAAAATTGAAGAGTTGTCATTGATCTGCTGAACTAAATGCGTATTTACGCAAGAGAGTCGATCATGATGACGCACGTAAGAATTTCGGGAATAGAATGTGTGTAGTTTCTCCATTGACTGAGATACGGTTATACAAACGTCATCCAAAAACTCTCGAATCCAAATTACCCTAAAATCCTGAAAATCGATGAACAAGGGTACAAATCAAATCCAAGTGAATCAATAAATATATAATTTATTAAATGCAATGATGAAATGGTGTAACAATGGAGGCCGGGCGCATCGAGTTCGCGGGACCCTTGATCGGGCAGTCGAAGATACAATTTGTTCTCGCCCCGCCCGGACCCTCGCGGATCGGAAATATTATAGATAAAATATTTTCGTTATTTACAATAGAAGTTGAACGTTATTGAAGAAACAATAAATAGTGGCATAATTAGTTCTTTCATCGTCCCGTTACGTTGCGCTTACAATGATAAAAATATTACAAGAGATGGAGACTGTACCCTTTTTTTACCTTTCGCGATCATTTCGCGTCGAGATCCGCTTTTTCACGATCGCAATCGATCTCGACGAATCACCGGGATCTCGAGACGAATCGACAAGTGTCGAGATAGTCTGAAACGACGCAAAAAAAGCGACTCGCGGATTCGAAGTTTCGTAAATGGCTTAAGATTTAGTTTTCTAAGTTTGAAAAATGAAGCGAGAGAGGATTTCGTGGGAGTTCAGAGTGGATATTGGGGGGGGGGGGGGGGTTTCATAAGGAAAATGAGTTTTGAAAGTCGTTAACATAATTTGATGATTCAATTCGATCGAATTCGATCTAATTTCGTTCAATTTAACTTAATGCTTAATTAAATATGAATATTCATAATGAATTTGTACGTGGAGTTCATAGAATTCTTCGAAAATTAATTTTAGAACCCCAGAATCTGTAAATTGTAATTTGTCAGTAAAAACTTTGTTGCAGTCGAAAATGATTGTAGTTTTTTAAAAAGAAAAAAAACGCAAAATTATTGTTCGAAATCCGAAATCTCAATCTCCGGGTCAAAAAATTGCAACTTCTGCTTGCATTCATAACTGAAATGTTTATGAGTTGGAAAGTTGACGAGAAAATTAAAAAATCAGACGAATCCTGAATTTACAAAAATTGTTCAAGAATCAATGAAATGTCGATAAAAATCGAATTCTTTAAGTTGAAGAATTATTCAGAAACGAACTGAGGAAATCGTTATTTCTCCTCCATTACATACAGATCCCAAAAATTTCCCGAAATTCAACCACGTACTTTTACGTGGTAACACTTTTGTTTATCCTACAATTTCTGAGCAGAACTCCAAAATACTCACCCCCACCCCCGCCCGAAATCCAGTACTCCCACAACCCCCAAAAAAAATTTCCCTACGCGCAAAAGCTCGCAGACACGAAATTGCCACCAGTTTCCCGTACAAATTTCCCGACAACGCAACAACCTTAACGTTAAAACGCCAAACGACGGCTGCGACTTACAAAAAGATACAAAAAAGCCCCGCAAAAGAACGCCCGAAGAAGCGCAAGGTCTATAAACTTCGACGATTCCGACACTTTGCCGACGTCGCGTTTTCGAATAAAATTTGCGAAATTCCTACAGGGATTTTAAGCGACGGATCCGAAAGTAAGAAAAATGAAGCGGAGTCGAAAAAATGTGTCTATGATTCTCGCGTAGTTGAGCTTCATGTTACTTATTTCCGAGAGAAGATAAATATAACCTAAAATCCCTGATTTAATTGGACAATGGAGGTTCGAACCTACCTCGTATTATTAAGTTTCGACTCGAAGAAGTGAGTTTACAGTAGTTATCTACGACTATGTTTCGTCTGCGTTCTAAAAAGTAGTTGAAAAGTATTCGATCTGTATCTTTTAATTCGAGTATGAGTAATAAAGTGTTTTTTTTGTCTTTTCCTCGTTCCTTTCGCGTTATCAATCAATGGCGGCAGTTAAGCCACGCGGCTCCTATCACCTAATCATCTTTGTGGAATTCTCGCGTAGATTTCAGAACTCTTTACGTAGTTTTAACTTTTAGTCATTAGAAGAATTTTTGTTTATATATTTTGTTTTACGCGTTGCAAGTTACTTTTGTGAAGTTACGTATCTCGAAGCGCCTAAACTAAGATCTCTTTCCGTTTCGAAAATTTATCTTTGCTCGATTCAGCTTTAGGAATGGAGTGAGAATAATTGGGGGGAGGTTATTTTTGTTTTGGGGGGGTTGGAAGGGAGTAGTTTTTGGGGTGAAAAATACGAAAATGTGTGAGAGGTAATTTTATTTGTAGTTTTGCGGGTGGATTTTTGGGTAATGGAAGATATTGATCCTTGGATGGAGTGATTAATTTTCTGCAGGGAATAGAGCCGTTTGTGGAATTTTAGCCTTTTTGGATTTTGGATTATGAATGAGACTGGTAAATTTTACATTCCTTCAATTTTATTGTTACGAATTATTTGTTCGTTGATTTATAAAAAATATTATATTGATGATTCATCATATGAATAGATCAATAATTAATACATTTTGCAACAACCTCCAATTCTATTCCCTGCAGTTTTGAAAACTTCCAAAGTCCAGTATACCCGAAAAAGAATAATCGAAAGTCTATGACTTTTTTACTGAATTATTCCTATCCATGCGAATTATTCTATGAGTTTCCCTTCCCCACAAATCCTGTTTCCTCGATAAATCTATGCCCGTCCATATATATATCCATATATAATATATCAAATGTAAAATTCGAATTTGATTGCCAGCCGCCCGGCAAACTGCACCTGAAAAAGTATCCTGCCTAATCCGCGGTCCTGTCGCCGTCCTTCAATATCGCTAAATCTCGTTTATAGATTTTCCAATATGCAATATCAAGCAAAAATATGCATATCGTAGTAGTTCACGCGTCCTTATTCGCTCGCTCCTCGTCTCAAATATCGATAGGATCTCGATTAATAAATTAATCAACAATGACTGAAAGAGTGAATCTTTTTCGACTCGTTTCGCATTTCTGTAATTCCTTATTTTCGCGCCCTTCTCACTTTTACGACTAGTAATTTATTAAGCTTAGTGGCATTAAAATGCTCGTTGGAATTGACTCGTGTGTACAATATTACAGTTTCACGAAAACGCGCTGCAACTTCGTCGCTGATCTCGAACGCTTTTTGCATAGTCCTTGTAAGTTGCTAAGAATAATTTTGTTGTTATACATTTTGAGTTGGATTTTTATGTAAATGTGATTTGGGAATTTTTGGTTGTGTGTTTTGATTCATTCGATTGACAGGAGGGAAATTTTGTGTGATTTTTATGAAATATGAGTTTGAAGAGAAAAAAGATTGGTGCAAGCTTCGTTATTTCAATGGCGTTTTGGGATCATTTTTTGATGGCTCTGGATGTATAGTAATCGAGCACATACCCAGGGAGAGGTCTGAGGCACCCTCCAAAATTCTGGAAAATTTGAAAAACCTAGCTTATTGCGAAAAAGTATACTTCGAAAAAAATAGTTGAATAATACTGATTTTCACAAGTGTCAAAATTCTCGAGAAACTTGATAATTTTCAACTTTATCAACATTCCAAGATTTTGAACAATTTTGGGTATTTTCAGAGTTTGGGCGATTTCGAGGATTTTACAAGTTTTCAGAAGTTTGAAAATATTCGAAATATCAACAATTTCGGATATTTCGAAATTCTAGAAAAGTTTTAAAAATTCTGGAAATTCAGAATATTTTCATAATTTTTGAAAATACGAAAAGTTCACGAATTTTTGATATTTCGAAAAACTTAGTATTTGGAATATTTTTAACATTTCAAGATTCTGAACAGTTTTAAGAACTTTTGAAGTTTGAAGTCGTTTGAGAATTTTGAAAGTTAATGGAATTCCGGAAAGTTCGAGAATTTCGAAATTTTCGTAAATTTTGGAGATTTGTAAAAGTTTCGAGGATTCTGAAAATTTGGAATTCTTTCATAATTCTTGTTATCAAGAAAATTTTACGAATTCTTTATATTTCGAGAAACTCGATACGTTGGAAAATTTCGAGATTTTAAATAATTCAGAGAATTTCGAAAGTTTTTAGTATTTTGAAAATTTTGAGAAATCACGAAATTCTCAAAAATTTCAGAGATTAAAAAAAATTACACAAATCTTGAGAATCAAGGCAGTTTTTATAGTTCCTCAAATTTTAAAAATTTTACAAGACTCTCAAATTTTGAAAAACTTTTGTTTAGTTAAAACATTTCCAATATATTTCAAGATTTTCGATTATTTTGATAAATTTTCAAGTTTAGGGTTTTTGAAAATTTTTAAACTTTTAGGAATTTTCGAACTGTTCAGAATTCGATAATTCTAGAAATTTCAGAGATTTGAAAAAGTTTGTAAATTCTGAAAATTGACAATACTTCCATAATTACTGAAATCCCGAAAATGTAACGGAATTCCGAAACTTTGAGACACTTCATAATTCTGAACATTTCGAACATTTCAAGATTTCCAACAATTTCGCAAATCTTCAAAGTTTGGAGTATTCCGAGAATTTCAAAAGTCCAGAAAATTCTGACAATGTCAAGAATCCGAATATTTTGGTAATTTCAGAGATATCAAAAAGTACTGAAAACTCTGAAAATTCCGAAAATTCTCATAGTTTTCTAACAACATTTTATATTCAAATTAGTTAAATTATTTTCGAATTAAAATCACCTCAGCTCCCCCCGAACCGAATTTCGGGCTACATCCTCGAAAGCAATCAAAAACTGATAGACATAGAAATATTGATGATTTGCATATTCAATACTTTCCATAATCATCGAAAAAATGAATATGCATCCGAAGTTAAACATTCTGCAAACTCGGTGTAAACAATATTACATGTAAACTTCACGTTTCACGTCAACATCTACATTCGCGAGTATACTATGCACCTATGGACAAAAAGTGACGGTTTTCCGACACGCTCCGGGCAATAAAGAGCAACTCACCACCCCGAAGTGTAAAACAAAAAAGATCCAGAAAGCGACGTAAATCGCAGCGCCATACCGTATTCGTCCGTCGAAACACCGAGCCCCGAACGAGCCCCGTAAAAACCCTCCACGACGGCGTCGAAACATCGGAAATACTTTCGTGGATCACCATGGATTTATCACAATGTATATCATTTAAAACGTACCCCCAAACAACAGGAACGCGGGACCCTCAATTGCGCCCCCATGTGCATCATCCCTTCACTTTTACCCTAAAAAATCCCCTACCGGGGAGGAAAAATGGTAGATAGTCGTGTTATAACAATGCAATCGCGTCTAGTATATTTGTTTACAGCTACGTAGTCGTTTATATCGTGACTCATGCACAGCCCGCGGAACAAGGGCCCCTTCGGTGAGCTTTTTTCGTCCCTCTCTTTTTTTAACCTCTTCGCACCACGTTGACCGTCCCGCGATTGGAACAAAAGAATTTGAGTATGTCATAATATTCGTGTAAATCAACATTTTTTCGTGAGACGCAAAATGGGGTGACAATAACGAGAATTTGCGAATGATTTTTGGAGTTTTCTTCGTGAATGTTAAGGTGGCCCTTAGAGAACGACGACCTATATTCGACATACAGCAAAACTCGTCGTATTGTCGGCTATTTCCATCTTTGTCTCCTGTAGTATTGTCGCATTGTAAAACCGGTTTTACAATGCGACAATACGATAGGCGACGACGAGTTTTGCTGTATATAAGACCTATAAACGACCTGTACGTGACTTATAGGTTATATATAAACGCAATATAAGCCAGATGGAGGTGAGATATATGTGGCTCACTTGTGAACAATTTAGGAGTAACATATATGGCATATATATGTTGTTTATAGGTCATGGATACGTCATAAATATGCCAAATATATCTTAATTATATGGCGTTTATAGGTGCTATGTATGTCATATAGGTCGTTTATAGGTTTTATATAGGTCAAATACAGGTAGTCGTTCTCTAAGGGGGGTGCGAAAATTTGGCATTGACTATAGAATTTGGAGATTTAAGATTTGAGGAAAATTTGTAGTGATTTTTTTTAGTCCTTTGAAGACCGCCTCGTGGTTATTCTAGCACGAAAAAAACGCAATCGCGGACGAATTTTTAACGTAAAGAGCTTTCTGTCAAGTCAGGTACCGTTTTATAGATTGAAAGAATTAACAGTCACAGCGAAGCGGAGGAAGTAACATAAAATATCTTATCTAAAGCATCTTGAACAATCGAGCGAGGGGCTGGTTACGGGAACAATAACTCACATTTTTCAACATTGAGTAGTTCTTAAATTTGGGCAGAAATAACTATTTCAGGAGTGGAATATACCCAATACCATAATTTCTACTGGTCACATAAACTCGTTTTTCAAGTAGACTTGTTCAACTTGTTCACATTATTTTTACTTTTATGATGCAAGCCCAATTGCGTATTTAGTCGATTTCTAACCGAAAAATACATTGAAAGTGTCACTTTTCAGGTTAGAGTCGAAAAAGAAGTATAGTA
Source organism: Platygaster equestris (assembly GCA_030522785.1). Classification (NCBI taxonomy): domain Eukaryota; kingdom Metazoa; phylum Arthropoda; class Insecta; order Hymenoptera; family Platygastridae; genus Platygaster; species Platygaster equestris. The sequence continues at coordinate 9,705 of JAPYZK010004312.1, forward strand.
TATTTACCCTAGTGAGGGCGACGTTTTCTCGTCGCTTGTTTTGAGCGACGAAAAAATGTTTAGATTTTTAGAAAAACTCAAACTTTTCAGATATTTCGCAGAAATCGATTCTTTCAGATTTTTCGAAGAACTCGAAATATTTAGAATTTTCGAACAATTTCGAGCCCAATAAATTCAAAAAATTTTCATAATTTTCGTAGTTTTATGAGGACTCAATATTTTTGAATGTTCCAAAAAAATTACGATTTTGAAATTGAAATAAAAACGTATAATTTTAAAATTTCGAAAAACTCGAGATTTTTATTTTCTTATGAGGACACCAAATTTTACAAATTTCCGAGAAACTGGAATTTTTTGAGAACTCGAATTTCTCAAATGTTTGAAAAACTTAAATTTTTTCGATTCTTGTGGAGAACATTCGATTTCCACAATAAAAAGAAATTGAAATTTTCGATTTTTTCCAAAGACTCACAATTTTGGAAATTTTCATAAAACTCTAAATAATGTCCAATATTTTGAAAAACACAGAATATCAAAATTCTCAAAAAAACTCAAAATTCGCAAATGTGTTACAAAACTACAAATTTTCAAATTACCGAAAACCTTAGAATTTTTTCATTGAAAAAAAAACAAACAAACAATTTACGATTGTTTCAAAAAACTTATAATTTATTTTCGTAGTTTTTTATACAGCTTTAAATGTCAACTTTTCCGAAAAACATAAAATATACGAATTTCCGGAAAAACCTCGAAATTCGCGAATCTGTTATACAACTAAAAATTTTCGAATTTCCGAAAAACTTATAGAATAAACTTAAAATTCACGAATATTTCTAAAATCTAACAATTTTCAAATTTTTCGAAAAAACTCCATCATTTTTTATTTCTCAGAAATCCCGACATTTT